>VDFB02376313.1:0-41090 GCA_007258455.2 Sequoia sempervirens | reverse complement strand
AATATTTCTAAAATTGAACAACTGATAAAGATTACAGTACTTTAGGCTTCAAAATTAGATAAGATTACAGTACTTTAGGCTTCAAAATTAATTATTGATAAAAGATTACAGTACTTTAGGCTTCTGGAGACAGCACCAAGAGGATCATCATGTTCATCATCCCACAGTTTAGTGGTAACGAACACTTCTTCTCTCTTAACAACACCGCTTTGGAAGGCCTCCATAAGTGCTGCTCCTAAGGCACCTTCTGAGCCATAATAGCTTGCAGTGTCAAAGTGTCTGTAACCAACCTGCATGCCATTGACAGCCCTAGTTAAACGCTCAATACTTCTTCGAACATGTTCAAAACAAAATTTTATACTAATGTCTGTCTATAATTGCAAGGATATACCAGGGCAAGAATTCTAAATTTAAAATAATGTATGAGAAACTAGGCCTCAATTATATTTTCAGGAAGTATTAGGTCGACTCACTTGGAGGGCCACTGACACCGCAGACTTAATCTCCTCAAATTGGTTCCAAGCAGCAGTCCCAAGCCCTATTACAGGCATTCTTCCTCCTGCATTCAGTTCTATAGTTTGACCCACAAATTCCATATTTGCTGCAAACCAATAACTAACAGACTTAGCTATTCAGAATATCTCAGTCAACCAGCACAGTATCTCAAGTTCTGGCTGTAAACACACATGAAAGAATAAAACAGAAGTCTGTCATCTGAGTAGGCTTTATTACAATTTAGACAATGCGTGACTAGTCTTTATGCCCCGTGGAATCAATCTGTGTGTGAAAGGCTGACGTTTGTCACTTGGATTTATGCGCCAAGGGCAATATTAACAGAATGTCTTCACAACGCATTCTCTGATTCTACCAGATCCATTCTCATTATCTTACAATATTGCTGTCCTTTCTGACGCGGTATTAGCACTCACCTTAATGATCGCAGCTACAAGAAGTTTTATCCAGTGAGTTATGTTAATTATTTCTTAATCTCTAGATTCAAATTTAGTTTATTTAAAAATAGAGTAGTTAATTATTTTTAGACTAGAGGAATCCTATAGCTGTTCCTTATAAACTGAAGTGCGTTCGGTATCACAAGGATGGTGGGGAAACTAACCCTGTTGACCTCTTGCCTTGCAACAGGTTGTTTTAGCCAATCGAACTAGGCCCGCTGCCTCAAAATAAAATTGTTAATTATAATTAATATTTTAAATATAGAATTGTTTTATTTAGTATAAATTTTGTGTTGTTTATTTTAAATAAAAAACATAAAGCTTCCACAGTCTCTATAATAAAGTGTCAAATATTTCTATTTGTAACTGCTTAATTTTTTTAACATCAATACTTTATGATCCATCAAAAGAATGCATTTCAATGTTGATGGATCATAGAGTATGATCCGAAAGTTGAAGTTAAAAAATTTAAGTTGTTTCAATTCAGAAATATCTCTCCATATATGTTTTTGATTAAGTAAGTAGCATTTACAGGGTGTTGTACCCTTTACACAGAAAGCCCAAAGGCCAGAAAAGAAGCTAATTCAAAACATGAATGAACTAGGAAAAGAGGACAGACCACACACAAAAACAACTGACAGACAACGGTCGAAACACAGGTCAGGACTAGACAACCCCAGAATCTGAGGTGACCAATCTGACTCCCTTAAACCTAGGCCGCGAAGTTGTGACAGCTCAAGGGAGTCCCTTCTTCTTCCTTAACACAACAGACCAAGAAGACTTAGGATCCAAGTCCACTGATTGGGGTGAGAGGAGCAGATCAACCGAAGCCACCAAGGGCAAAGAGCCACCACACAACGGGAGAGATGACAACGCAGGGGAGGGAACATGAATGAACGAAGGACCATTAGACACAATCAATGATGTTCGGGCAAGCTCAGACAAAATATCATCAACAGATTGAGCCAATAGTGGCTCCACAAAAGGAGCCCGAAGAGAAGCAGAAACAGATTCCTAAGCAAAAATAAAAGGGTCAACCTCCTCAGAAGAAACTTCCGAAGGAGGAGAACTCACCGTAAGGTGATCCGAGAGAGCATCCTTCCACCAGGTAGCAACACTCTTGCGACAGATTTGTGGGCAAGTAGAGGCCAAATGACCCACAAAGAAACATGTCTGACACTGAAAGCGAAGATCCTCATAGTCCAAGAGCTGCTTCTAAGGTCTGTCCTCCACCAATAAGAATACATCACCATATCTCTCCATATATGTTATTTATTGTCCAAATAATTATATTAATAACATTTATTCAGACCAATATCTCCCCAGTCGAGTTTAAGGGACCCAAAAGAAAAACCCATCAAGTGACTGTTGAAACCCCTAAGCCTAAATTGGTTGCCAAGAAGAATAAGGGGAGTGTGGGGATTGCCCAGTCTAATGTTGCGGTTGGTTTTTGTGAGCTTAAGTCTGCTCTTGCCAAGACTGACAGTGAACCTACTACTAAGAAGAAAGTGAAGGATGAGGGGAAGGGTTTGATGGAGCTGTCGGCCATGGACAACAAAGGAAAGAATGTGGTGGGAAAGGATTCCAAGGGGGATACTATGGTCGTTGCTATGGTGGAGATTGAGGTTGAAAATACCAACATTAGGAGATCTTGTAGGTTGGCAAAAAAAATAAGAAAGTGCATATTAGTGAAATTGATTCTGATGAGGAGCGGTCTGACAACAAAGGTAATAGGAATGTGGAGGAGTTTGAGGAAGTGGAGGAGGAGTTTGTTGAAGGGCCATGCAACCTTTCGGACTTCAACAAAATGTTTAATGAGAATTTGACTTCCTAGTCCTCTGACCCTCTGGATGTGGAGTGCGCTAATATTGTGAAGACTGTGGATAAAGGGGAGGATCTTCGTGTGCTGCAAGAGCGGATGGGGAAGATGGAGAAGAAGTTCAGTGGCTTGACCCAGTTCACTGTCAAGTTGGTCCACTGTGTTACTAGCACCTTCTCTGCTGTGATGAAGGATGAGATGGATAAGAAGACTACTGAAGAAGGCTCCAAATGGGTCGGGGACAATGTTGTCAATCTCCTCTCTTAGAATTGGGAGAATGCCAATTAGTCTGCTATTGCTGCGTGGAGTTACTGTCGGCTGTTAGTTATTTTTTGACTAGTTGTTTTTGTTTTTTGGACTTTATCTTTTTTGATCCTTGTGACTCGTTGTGTAAAGGGTATGCCACCTTGTAAATATTACTTATCGTATCAAAAACATTTATTCAAATCATTCTTGTTAATAGAATTAAAAACAAATTACAATATTTGATAAAAGTTTGTTAAGAGATTGTGACTTAAAGACAAATATATTAACAAATAACAATTTATAAGAAATAAACAAGCACACACTTTGTATGATTCCCTTCTATATTAATTCAAAAATATAATTTTAATACACCAATAGATTAAAAACCATTACAAATATTTTGTTTAATCATGCTGATTCCTTTTTAAGATACGCTGATTCTTGAGAATCAAATGCATGCGCATTGACGTCATAAACAAATAAACACGTTTTGTGGATGATGTTGCTTCCATTATACCGTGACTAAGCAACCAACCAACCGCACTACAAAGGATAGCCAACTGTCCACGTTAAATAAAGGGCACTTTCTTTTTTTAAACATATGAAAAGGATTAATATGGCCTAAATCTCATTCATTTCTTATAGAAAAGACAAGCCATTTTACTTTGAATTCAATTGGTATTTTAGTTTAATATGTACACAGAAGTGCAAAAAAATATAATATTTCTCATTGTTAAAGAGATGGTACAAAAACGTTTCTTCATTATTATTTTTTATAAAATTAAAACAATATTGTGAAGAAAGAATAAGTCAGTTTGACAAAAAGTTAAACATATAGAAAAGAAGATAATTATTTAAAAATAATTGTTTTGTATGTTGGTTTTATAAAGTATGTAAAAGACAGATAATTTTAAAAAAGTTAATTATAAATTTAACATTTAAATTTAACATGTAGAAAATGTTAAGGGTATACATGTAATTTGTTTGATTGCAATGTGTACATGCACAAAACAAAAGGTTCATAAAAAAAATAATATATGCATGAATAAAGCATGTTTGCATGAAGAAACAATGCAAGCAGGAAAAATAATGTATGCATGTAAAAAACATACATACATGAAAAGACAATGCATGCCTGAAAAATGAAAAAGTAATGCATGCATGGAGAGAGCTAGCATGGATGGGGAAGGGCCTTAAGTCATGTCCTTGTGATCCAAATTAGTTTCTTGTTGAAAAACTTCAAGAAATAACCCTTCAGAAGGCACTAAAGCAAAGGTTCCATAGAGAGGGAGTTAAGTCTCCATAAGTTATAGGAAAACAATTTCATTGTTCGTCATTGGTGTAGGCACTAACATCTTGCATATAGATTTCCATACCATCACCCTCATATGGACACCTAACAATCCTCATTCCTTAAAATAATTCGTCTTATATTAATTAATCCACTTAAATATCAATTTTTTGAATAAATAATATTTACTAGTATAGATATCT
The DNA here is from genome assembly GCA_007258455.2 of Sequoia sempervirens. Classification (NCBI taxonomy): domain Eukaryota; kingdom Viridiplantae; phylum Streptophyta; class Pinopsida; order Cupressales; family Cupressaceae; genus Sequoia; species Sequoia sempervirens. The sequence goes on along the minus strand of VDFB02376313.1, from coordinate 36,581 downwards.
TAAATACATCTATCTATCTACGAGAGATATCAATTTGGAGAAAAGTTATTTTATTTTAGTTTAGAATTATTTTATTTACTAAATACATAGAGGTCCATAAATTTTATGTGTTGCTTATTTTGGAAATATTATGTTTATTATTAAATATTAATATTTTGATGTGTAAATGACTATCAAATTTAAGATAAAAGGTAGGATTTTCTGTTAACACACTCATGCCATCACACATCACCCTTTGCCGCCATTATATAATACCTCTGGACATTAATTATTTAGTTAATTTAAATAAATCTATTATTAACAAAATAAATGATAAAATCAAACCAGTTAACTCATTGATCAAAATAATTAACAACCTTAATCAATCAAGTCAAGTCAATATTCAAAAGATAAAAATTAGTTAACAAATCAAATTAAATTAAGTTAAATCATTGATCAAAATAAATAAATGAGCTAACTAGCTAATAATAGTCAGTACCTCTTCAATCTAATCCACCTTTAATGGGATATAATCTTTATCTAAGATTGAATCCTAGCCACTCTCCTTTCTACTCAAATTTTATAAATTGAGATCAAATTCCTTATAAAAGGCTCTCAATTTCAGTTTTGAGCAAGTAGATGCTTTCTGATGCTTTCCAAGCAAGCAACAAACATTTGAGCATTAAAATAAGGAGCATATCCACTTCACACTCTATTAGAGCTTTGCATGGTGTTAGAATAAATAGTTTTAATTATTGTCATTAATTCTTAGCTTTATTATGATTCTATGCTTATAATTAGATTTCATGACCAATGCTCGCTAATATATCTTCTAGATGAGATTGGTGTGCAACTGCAACATCAACTAGAGTTTTATTTTATAGATTTGCACACCTATTGGGATGTCTAGTGTTATTACTCCCCAAAACATATTTTGTCTATGAGGAGGTTGTTGCACAAGCCTATTTTCTCTAAAATTAATCCATTTTTTTAAAGAATTCTTGATATGCTTTACTATCATCCTACTTCCTTCCCTTATACATAGAAGAATGAGGAAGAAATTTCCTCTTAAATATTTTTCTATGGCTTTGGACTATAGAAGAATTCCACAATATTCTTCAAAAGATTTTTAGACCCCTCTTAAAATTATAATCAACTAGCATTTTTTTTATTATTTATCACCTCACTCAAAGGAATCTAGGTTTCCTTTACAAACTCCTCATTGCCTTGAATATTTTGCTCACCTTTTATGGCCTTGCTATTAGTAGATCTTGAGCTCTTGTTTCTAGTTGTCTACTTCTTGGGTTTGATGAAAACCTTTGTAACCTTATTCCCTTCAACTTCCTTTTTTTCATTTCAAGTCTTCTTTTGAAAAATAGAACAATATAATCACAAATGAGATTAACATTTTTGTGGCATCCCCTACATCTAAAGAGAATACTTTCATAATATAGGGATTGAGATGATTCAAAAAATTTAGTTTTTAGGGTTATACTTTTTGGGAGTGATAAGGTTAAAAGATTTCCACACATATCCAAGCTTAAAATAAGAGGCCTTTTCTATGATAATGTTGAGATATATTAACAATCACCTCCAAGATTTGGTAATCATCTCAAAAACATAAACAAAATATAATTCTTGGTGGAGGGCATACATGTGTATCCAAACATGGGCCATAGTAGGGATTTCCTTTTAGGAATTGAATCCAATGTGTCAACGCTTCATTAATAGACTTGTATTTTTGAAGAAATAAGGCCCACCTCAAAAACATCTAAGGGTTTTTGGGAATTTCCCAAAGTAGTTGTGTTTAGGAAAACAAACTAGGCATTAAAAAGGAATAAATGCTATAAATTTTAATGAAACATGAATTTTAGAATAGTTGCTATGAGCTATTTCTAATGTCACATGTTTCTCTAATAATGGTAAATTACAATACTATGGGTAATAGCTACTCTACTATCAATAACCAATTATTTGTATGGAATAAGTCTAACTAAGATTACTAAATCATAAACTATTAATACCAACAATGGAGTTACACTTTACCTCAAGTGGGCCCTTGCTTGGGGTTAACTATACTCTTCTACTCATAGTATATTAATCAAATATCCTTATCATTCATTCGCACAATACCAACTAAACTAAATGAATACATTAAATTACTTGTTCAAAAAACAATACAAACTATTGATAAATTCTTTGTCTTTGATACACAAAGTCTTCAAAATATATATATTAGCTCTAACTATGCCAAACTAATTGGAATCTTAAAGTCTAAGCTACATTTGTTAGCTCATTCCTAAAATATAGGGAAAGGACTACTTTATTCTAATAAGAATGTACAAAGAGAAAACTATGTGTGATCAAACTTCAAGAAGGGTAATCCTAATACAACATTCCAACCATAAATAAAAGAAACATATTTAATGAAAGTGTGTAGAAAAATTGCATAGCTTATGCAATTCTTGCTAAATAATTGCTGCAATGTCTACCACTATCTTCTGTTGATGAATTGTCAATGGTCAAGATCACTGGTTGCATTTATTTACTTCTTTGGCTACACTCCTTCAACAACAAATATTTTCTCCTTTGGTTGTGGGTACTTATTCTTGCAACTGTAGTCTCATAGTAGCCTTGGCTACGGGTTGTTTGTTGTCCTTTGTTGCATGAAGAGTTAGCTTTTCCAAAATACTTCTATGCTAAGATCACAATAAATAATATAATATACTACCATATTTTGAAAACAATTATCTAAACACACAATCATTTATCAAAATATTATATGTCAAGTTTAGTGTTTTTACTTCAAATATTGATATAAAGTCTTAAGTATCAGATTAAGGAAATTTTCTATGAAATAAGAAATAAGCATAATAAACAAGTACAATTATGGAACCAATCACTTTGCACAAGATCAAAGTTCAAATTCTTAATTAGTCTTCTAAATTTGTTAGTCTAGAGATAAATTTGTTCTAGATAAAGTTGGGCGCCCAAGAAACAATAGGTTAGATCCCTAACTTGGAAGGTGAAGATATTTTTCTCGAATTCTTTCACATCTAGATTATTAAGTGGAGAATCCTCAAGGAAATTCAATCCATTGCTTGTTAGAGCCATCCTATTTTTTTTCCTATTGATGCTATCACAACATCAATTTTTTTCTTTTGGATCAAAGATTCAAACCTAACTATTGTGTTCCTAAATGAAAAAGAGGGGAGTTGACCTCCCTCTTGTTGGGAGCCATCGGTGATGGAACTTGAGATCAAAATACCTACAAAAATATGACAGACTTGCAAGGAAAGCCAAGTAGAAATAGAAAATCCAAAAGAAGCTTCACATTTTCTATTTTCTATTTTTCTTAGTTAATGTAAAATTAAAAATGAATCATTTGGATTTTTATTGGAAAAGAATTTGGGAATTTATTGGCACTTTTATGGTTTAGAGATGAAAAGTGCATCAATTGTGCACTTTTCCTTACCTTTTTTGGATTTTCTTTGATCCCTTTACCTAGTGAAATGGTTTAGTGTTTGATTGGTGTATTGGACTATGCAAAAGGCCTTTAATATATTTGAATTTATCAAGGTAGAATTTAGAGACATTTTTTAGGAGCTTTCTAACTTGATAGGTGAATAAGTCCTCCTAAGTCAAACCTCTTGGTGGACCAAATTAATGACAATGAAAAATTGAAGATAATATTCACAAGCATGTGGATGGTCTATACGATGATACAAATAAAATTCCTTTATTTCCTTTTAAAGTTGTGGCATCATCTAATTCTTATTCTCTATGATCCTTCATTCCTCTAACATGTGTTTTTAAGTGCACAATGAATATAATTTAGTATAGTGGCTTAGCAACATATGCAAAATGTATGTTAAGTTGACTCACAATGACTAGTGAAAGGAGGTGGGAGTTTAAAATTTAAATTTAATGTTTAGGATTTAGGGATCATTCATGCACTCCTCAAGATTGATCTAGATTAATCCCAAGTTACTCAAAAATGATTTGCAAGAGAAATATGGTAATATTGATGAAGGGAATTAATGTGTGGATTAAACTCAATCATTATCCATTCCTATTTTCTCCCACACATGCTTATTCCTATACATTCACCATTTACCCCTCATTATTGCACCTACATTTGCACCTATTCCCATACATTCATCAATGCCTCAATATTATCATTTCTTTGCCTAGTTTCATTTTTGTGCTAGTTAAGATCGATCCCATTATGCATGGAAATTAACCCATAATTCAAATATTTAAATTTAAATTTTAACCTTTTTTGCCTCCTTTTACTAGCCATTATGAGTTGACAAGGCACATGTATATGTGATATGTTTCCATGTCTTGGTATTCAAAAATATCCAATATGACATTAATAAATAGAGTATAAGAAAATAACATATCAAGGATAATTATTAGAGCACACTTTGATTTTATAAAGAGACAAGTAATTACATCTACATATAGGCCACTTGCATGCTTGTGAATGTTGTCTTTTAATATTTATTGTGATCTATAAAGGGCTAGCCAATCTAGGAGGATAACCTAAAAAAATTTATCCTAACAATTCAATAGATTTTGAGCAAAGACATTTATAAACATCACTATCCATACAATCTTATTAGACAAAAAAGTACAAATAAAACATGTATTAGAAGTCTATGTGTTTCTAGTTCAAAATTTCACATTAGTGTTTAAATATGTTGTAGTCAAGAGTGAACCACAAGGTTTTTTGGTACTAGTTCTAATTATGATACAATCATCATACTTAGGCCATTAATTTTATCAACAATACATCTGTCAAGATTGTAAATAATATCTATGATATACAATAATATCTATACTATGAAATACACCAATTCATGTAGTGTCTTATAGCCAAGATCTTTTAAACAATATTTATGACCTCTCAAAGAGATTCATTTACAAGTCTTTCTTGAGTACATAAGATTTTTGTTGGCATGGTTCATTGACCTTTTCATAGTAGGAACTCTTATGGAAGTTGGTTTTCATTAGTATCAGTGTTTAATTTTCTTTATTTGCTTATTAAAAGTATCTTAGTTCAATTGGAAGATTTAGTAATTTTAACATTTTTTTGTTGTGTTGTCTCACTAGATAATTTGTAGCTAACAAAAATGTGCATTGGGTTATCAAATTTACCTTTATAAATTGTTAGTAATTTTTTGTAGTCCATTGATAGTTCCCAAACATGTGTTAGTTCTACATAACATATGTTTTGAAATGTTTCTCAAAAGTGGGTTTGAGTTAGAATGTCCCCTCATTGAGAACAAAATATTTGTAATATAAAATTAGTAAAGTGTTGCCATAACATTTTAGTATTTGAGTGTGATGCATAGATAAGTTCATCCACACATGTGCTATTTGGGCTAGGTCATTTATTAAGATTATAAATATTCCATAGAAGTAGAGTTGTTGTTGGTGAGGAAATGTCTCACATATTCTATTGTAGATATCTTTATACTAACTCTACACCTATGAATTTCATTTCATTTCATGAAGATGTATTTTATGTGTTTCATTTCTCCTTGAAATGTTGTTAGTGACTATCCTTGTAATGGTTGCATTTATTTCATTGAAATACCTAGGTTTGAATACATAGTTGAGGCATGTATGTTAAATACAACAATTTCTATAGAATTGAGATCAAGGAGTAGATTTTGTTTCTATGGTAGTGCACTTTGAAGTTCATTTATTATGTAAATGATAAGGTAGGATTTTCAATTTCCTAAAGTTCCTTCAATGAATATTCAAGGGTTGATTTAAGGAATGATAATTGTAGTGGTATATAATTATTATAATTGCTAGTTTGTGTTTTGATGAGAGTGTTTAGTTTGGGATACTCAACATAAAGGGGGAGTGTTCATCTTGTTGAGACCTTTTGTTCATGTTTATGGGAAGTGCAATGTCATGTAAATATAGGGGTATAATATGTTCATAACATTTTTTTTTTCAAAATCATGCCTATCAAGTATGCGTACTTCATTTAGTTTCACATTCTTAGCAAGTCCCATTTGTGAAAATAATTCCCATTCATTCATTTATATTGCATATGTCATGTCTATCTTGTTATCAACATCTTCTCCTTGTCATGGTTCATTAGCTTCCATCTCAATTGTGTAGTCAATATACCATATATGGTGTTTTTTTTGCATTCATGTGGTTCTAATTCATGATTATTTAATCTTTGGTAAGACTTATGTTTGTGTGTACATCATCGAAATTCCTGTATATTGTAGTAATTCACTCCAACAAATTTTTAAAAATGCTTTGAATCTTTGAAATACATTCACAATTTCTTTTTGTTGCCTCTCTCCCAATTACATCCTTTGTTGTATGCAATGCATGAGAATGATTGTGTGAATTCAAGTAGTGTAATTGTTTCTAGTTGTGGAGGGTGCTACATATATGAATGTAGGTAGCTAGATTGTCAATTATTCTCATTTATAGTTTTTTAGTCAATACAATAATTTTTGACCAACATTCAATGATATAAAATATTGGTTACAAATAATAAAAGGGCAATTTTTAGAGCATGTGACATGTTTCTTGTGCTCCTACATCACTATTGGCTTCAATCTTTGTCATGAATTTTAGATACACTATAAAATATTGGTCTTTAGGTATTTAATTTGTACATATTCTTTTGAATATATTAACACAAATCTCTAATTTTTTCCCTACTTAATGCATACTTGGAAATATATTTGAATTTTTTTTTTTTTATGAAATGATAGGTTGAAAATCTATATTAGCTCTCCATATTGAAATCATATGTGAGTTGTGTATGTTTAACCTATAATCCTTTCTTACATGTTTGTTTATTTTTTTCCAATTATCATCACATGATAAGCTACACTTAATTTATTCTTTCCACAAAGCTTTGTATCAATATTCTACATTTTTCTATTCTTATGTATACATGTTACCACATTGCATTTTGTGTTCCTATGCACACAATTAATTATCTCTTCACAATCATCATAGGGATTTTTCTAGAAAAGATCTCAATTATGTTTAGCAAGAATGGATCATAAAGTAGAGATCAATGTCTTGTGTCAAGTTTATTTTAGATGTAGTATCAAGGTTCCAAGTAGTGATATATTTATCAAAGAATGTTCTTGCTCTTTCTACTTGAACTTCTATACTATTTTCCTAGTCAAGTTTGTACATGTTTGGTGCTTTATTAAGATAAAGGAATACATGTACATGTGTAGACCCTTGATGTTTCCATTCATACCTATACCAATAATCTTTCATATAGAGAAGTTTATCAATGACCTCCTCATAGAAGATTGTGAACCATTGATGTAGATATAGGGATGTGGTATGAGGTTAGTAATTATGTTATCTATGTAGTTTTTGTTGGTTTACATTTTAAATGTTATTTCATTTAAAAATAGTTGCAAATCTAGCTATTTTGTATTTGTAACATCTAATGTGAAGAATATAGTGGGTGAATCTATTTGTTTGATCATATTTGATATCCCAACATGACACTTGTTCCAATATGATCTTGTCCCTTATAAGGAAAATCCAAATGCATTAGTTACTTAGCCAATTGTGTGTCAAGTAGATTTTTTAAGTGGGTGTGAAGGTTTTCAATATTGATTTGTATGTTATATTCTGCATTTTAAAATTAATATTGGAGTAATTCCTTGGCTGTGATGTTGTGTCATAAGATTTAATGTAAAATATCAAAATCTTGGACTACTTATGAATATTTGGCCATGAAATCTCATTAAGTGCAATGGATATTCATGCATTTGGAATTCCCTTATTTGGGGTCACATTTGTAGTGCATTACCATTCAAAAATAGTGTGGAAAATTCTATAACAAAGAGACCCTTAATATTGTATTCATTTATAGGAGATGAGCTCAATTGATAACCAACAATGTTATCATTTTAATCTTCAACTTGTAATGTTTCATTAATGATTATCTAGTTTGTGAAATTTATTTGGTAATCTAACCATAAATAATGATTAGTACTCTACTTCATTTTTAGTTTGTTCTTGGTTATCACAAGATTCACTATTTGTCACCGCTATTTCTTCTTTAGTTTCAATGATGTGAAACATGTCTAAATTTATTATACTTATTTTAGAGAGTTGTTCTTGATAGTCAACATTTATTAGACATTTTTATAATATGGGTCATATTTGACCTTATATTGTAATACTTCTCTAACACAACTTCTACTTATGTATTAGTTGTAATACTTTCCTTGTGTATGGATTTTGCAAACTATTAAGACATCTAAGTCTATAATTTTATGTGGAGGAAGTATTAATTTTTTTGATATTTTATGGGAAGATCTTTTTTTAGCATTGTATTTGTATTTCCCTTCATGAGCATGGGTTACTTGTAATATTGGAATTACTTGTGCTATGATAATCTCTTCTATTTGAGTGATATTTTTAACATGATAGGTTGTTTGCTTGGGTCTATATTTTTAAATGAGGAAAATTAATGTATACCTAAGCTCTCACTAAAACATCTTCTAGAAATAGGATTATTATTTGATGAATGGATAGACATGTTGAGGTAGTTTTTATTATATAGTGTATTTATGTAATCCCCCCATATTTTTTTCCTTAAAGCTAAAGCAAGGCCCGGGGGTGGCAAACATTGGCAGGATCAATGGGGTAAAACCCTATTGTAGGGTCTAAGGGAAATGGCCTCAACATGTTCTTATTGTGATATAGGCGGGGCTGAGGGGTGAAGCCCCTTGCCAGATCAATCACAAATACACTATTGAGAAAGAACCAAACCACATGAGGAATGAAAGTTTTTAAAATACCATGCAATAAAAAACTCTAAAAATCATGTGAATCAATCTATACCTTATAATACTCTATGATCAAACAATTGATATTCCATTATGTAGAGTTCTAAGCACTTTTGATTTAAAATATCTCATTTTCAGATCTCCATCTCATTTCTCATCCAATGAATTGCACAACTCCAAAAATAATAGAGATGCTATTTGATGTTCATTGTGCCATTGGTCCCATACAAATTAATGTGGTAACTAGTAGGGAGGGCCCACAACTATTCTCAATTTAGTCTAAACCACTCAATATCTAGGACCAAATCAATGGTTGGTAGGTGATATAGATGTTGTTAGTAAAGTTTGGTTTTAAATTTATGCCATTGGTCACAAGGATGGTGACATGGCAATATGCCTTATGTAAAATCAAAGATATTTCATGAACTTCTAAACATTTAAATAATTTTCATATATGAAGGAGGTCAAATGGGAGAAGAAAATGTTATTAAATCCCATGAAATAAATAGAAAAAATTAAACCAAATGTTATGGTGGGCCCGTGGGCCATTTGAATGATAAAAGGTTTATATATACCAAGAAATGAATAATTTTATTTTCCTTTTTTTACATTTAGTTTTTATGGTTTGTCTATCCTTGGGCTCTTAGTCTTTGTTCCTTTCTTTCTCTTTTTTATAGAGCCTTGGTCTACAATCTAATTCATTTTTTTTGAGACATTGATCAATGTTTAATCACATAACCCAAAACAAATTTTTGGGTTGAGGGGACATTTTAAAAGATAAGTACTTAGAACTTTCCAAAATAAAATATCAACTGTATAATCAATATGCAATCATATGGACCAAAAGAAAATTTGGGCTAATCTAGACATTTTAAAATATAAGAAATTATACATATACATAATGAAATATCAATCATTTGATCAAATATGTAATCACATAATCTAAAATAAATTATGGATTGAGTAAATATTTTTCATGACATATGCTTGTAAAATTGTAGAATGAAATCAAACCATTGGTTTATATTGGAAGTCAATGGTGGGGAATGAAAACAAAACCATCACATTTGTTACAAGAGCTTTAGATGCTCTTACTTACTATTTGCACATAACCGGAAATAAATCTTAAGATACCAATCATTTGGGATAGATAAATTACCATATAAAAGAGCCATTGCCAAAAGTGAATACCTGCTGCAAATTACATACAAGATTTTAACTTCTTATCCATGTAAAATTTAAAAATAATATTAGAACATAAATATTCTTCATAATGATTATATTTGAGACCTTGTATGCACTATGTTTTAGAAGCCATGATAATAAAGGAGATAAAGAGTCATATTCAATTGTTGAAAAATTAATTATATACAATATATAAGTGGAAAATCCTACCAAATATTAATTTCAAAGCAAATATGGCCCTAAAAAACAAACACAAATCACAATATCAAAGTAAATATGGCCTAAAAGCAAACACAAATCTAAATCTAATAGTAAAGATGATAATCCTACCAAATGTTAATTTCAAGCAAATATGGTCTAAAAGCAAACCAAATCTAATATCAAAGCAAATATGGCCCCACAAAGCAAACACAAATCTAAATCTAATAGTAAAGATGATGATAGGCCCAAAATAAAAGAAATGTAGTATTAATGGAAAATATTGTTAATATTTATAATTATATTATAAATTACTGGTGGATATGCTTTAATCATGTATCATTTACTATGGAAAAATTATTTAATTTAAAAGTTTAATAAATTAAATTCTTAGGTAATTTTTTAATAAAAAATAAACTATTTTTTTTTGTAACAAATGGGTGATTTAGTCTCTTTTGTAGTTTGTATTATTCATCATTTTTAGAGGTCTCGACTCCAACTATTCACTACTAAAAAAATATGCTTGGAAGAATGTCATGGATTGTAGTGCCCCACCATGATTCACCATGTTTGTGTGGTCAGTTTGGGTTGGATTGTCAGTGTTGTTGTATTGCTTTCTGACTCGCTGTGAGGTTAGGTATTGTTTAGTATTTTGTCCATTTGATTAATTTGGTCGATTAGTGTTTTGATTAATTATTACATTAAAATAAAGTTATTATAGTTTAAAAGACAATTTTGGTAATTAAAATAGATGCTTGTATAAAATTGAGGCACTGATAAAATAAAATATTATTAATGTTTTTATTTGATTTAAATAAATTAAGATTGTGTCTTAATAAAGAAATTTATAAATAAATATATTAATTATAGTGATGTGCAAATAGAATTAAAATGTATGGTTAAATTAATAAATAAAATATTTTAAAAGATGATTTACTAAGTGTAAATAAACAAGGATATGTTTTTTTAAATAAATATATTTGAATAGTGGTAGTTATCAATAGATAGAAAATTAAATAAATAATTAAATTTAAAGAAATGTTGCATGCAACAACGGACATAGTGGAGTGACTAATAAATTGGTTAATTGCTAAAAGAAAAGGGGATTTTTAACAATATTGGAAAAACTAATTTGGCTTCTTCCCGTGAATGCTTTTTTGGTTCTTGGAGGCTTTCTTTTGGTTTTGGAGTTTTGAATTGGAGTTCTACAGAGTTTATTGGGGGTTTCCAGGAAGAAAATATTTTTTTCTTGTTTGGAAGAGGGTTTTTGAAAAACAATTACATTGGATTGTGATTTTGGGAAAGGAAGGCTCAATATCAAGTCATTAAGGGAAAGTGAAAGTCTGGGTACGTCTTCGTTCTTCTTGCAATCATGTCATTGTTTTGATTGTTGAGCAATTTAATCATTTTGTTTATAAATTTAGTGCAAATATATCTTTATGCACATCTTGTATTTGTTGCATTCTTGAGAATCCAATTAATTATATCTGCCAATTGCATTTTTGAATGTTTCGGCTACCATTGTTTATTGCCTCCTTCAAAGTTCTAACTACCTTGGTGGATAATTGGTAGATTCGACCTTAAGCTTCCTTTTAATTTGTAGGCAAGATGTCTCTTCTACAACGTTGTTTATAACTCATCTTTTTATACTCTGCATTTTGTCCTAAAGAATTGCGTAAACTACATTGATATTCGTAGTATATTTGTGATTGAAAGAAAGACATTCGTTGTCATGACCTTAGATAAACTTGGATTCGAGCAATTTAATAATTTTGTCTCAGTTTAGTTTTGTTCCTCTCCTTTGGCTAGCTGATTCTTATAAATGTCTTCTTTTTATGGTAGATGCTAATGTCTATTAACTGTTCTCAGCATTGTTGCATTTGTTTCGTTTAGTTGTGTGATATTTTGTAACCGTTTCTTTTAAACTATTCTTGAATTATTTCTTGATTTGGATAGTTACCAAATGTAAGCATCCTCTTAAATATGCAAGATTCCAATAAATCCATTGTGTGTTTATCTTGCTATAATTACATCACTGAAACCATGTTATTGAGGCATTATGTCAAAAAGACTCATGTGCCCTATTTTTGCTTTGGTTTTCATACGTGTCTATCAACGCTCTTGCAGCTACATCATCTGACAAATATTGCCCTTCCATTATACTTTGCTGGATGGCCATACCCTGTTCCAAAGTTCTTGTTTTGACACGGGCAGGGAGAATGCTGGTGTTGCTAGTGGAATTTGGCTTTCCAACCACCAGTAGCATTTGTTTAAAAGTTTCTATGTCTTTTTAACAAATCCAATTTGTACATATCCTACAATCATTATAGTCCATGAGATAATATCTTCTCGAGACATTCTATCAAACAATTTGTGTGCCTTCCCTATGCTGCCCTCTTAGCATAGGTAGGGAGGACGCAAAAAAGGTAGTGGAATTTTGGCTTTACACCTTCCAACGTCATACACTTGAAAGTTTTTGAAGCCATATAAATGAATCCATTACATGCTTATCCTGAAATTGTGCCGTCCATGGGAACCATCTCTTGAGACAATCAGTTAAATAGCTAATCTGCCTTGCCTATACTTTCACATTTTACATTCATGTTTACGAGAGCATTTCTAACTATAACATTTGATAGAAACTTCCCTTCCATTATGCTTTGAGGGATTGATCCTCCATCATTACAAGAGATCCCACACTGCACATTACCTTAGTGCAAGTTTATGGTTCAAGTCGCTTCATCGACACCATCAATAATCTCTACCATATTATTGTCCCGATCTAAACCAATGGAAGAAGTTCACATCTCTCTTAACAATTTCTGTATACACCTAAAATCGTTCAAGATAATTAATTAATTAAATACAAGTTATTTAATTAATGAACCCCTTTAATTCGTCTACTTATAAATAAATTCCAAATTTATTTATATAGTTCACACTCTTCTAATTCTTCAATCTAAAATCACATTCTTCTAAATTTAATTAAATAAACAAATTCACATAAATTTTTTTATTTAATTAATAATATTTTCACTAAATTTAAATCCCAAATTTGAATTTCAGCACATGCCTCCAACTTTTCCTCTTGCCACATCATCAAGTGTCACATATATTTAAATATGTCTAATACTTAAATTGCATTATCCTCAACCAATTCCAAAACAAACTTTGGACACTTGGATCTTTCACACATTTTATTCCCTCATACACTTGGCATGGTGTTCATAGTCAAGGGAACATCCTCCATGATTCTCTCTAACTTCTTCCACCTTCACCGTTCATCTCTCATGCTGAAATCTTGATCGTTGATTGCTGCCACATCACAAGATGCTTTGGAAATCCTATAAATACAAGCCCATTCTACAACATTTTACATCCCATCTTTGAGTAAACTTATTATGCAGGAATCATATTAGAGCATTAGAGCATTTATAGCAATTTAGCATTTAGCATTTGAGTATTGTAGAATCATTTTAGTTTAGTATCATGGCTTAGTTTAGCATTTGCATTTCCATTATCTTAGTTCTTATACAACATTTGCATCATAATCTTTAGTATCATATCCATTGCCATATCACCATTTTCATTTACAACATCATAATCTTAGCATCATATCATTTGTATATCAATCATATAGCATTGTAGACAACATCTTGTTTCTTAGGTTGTCATCCAAACAGTCATAGTGCAATATACAAATATGAGAGCAGTAATGATTTAGAGGATCCTTGAGAATAGAGAACAATGGAACGATTTTAGTAATAGATTGTATTTTGAATTTGATCAATTTTGTGATTCAAATTTTTAATGTAATACATTTCATTGGTTGTGTTTGTGGTTTTATTATTCATTTACTAATTCTCACAATTCACACGACAACATTTTGGCGCCCACTGTGGGGCCTAGCCCATTTTATTGACATTTTCTAGAAGTTGTTTTATAGATTCTAGACATGAAATTCTTTTAGTGCGACCATGAGTTTTGGTAGCGTATATGAAACATATTCTAGTGCATCCAGTCCCTGTTATAGTGCATCCAGAGGATCTTTCAACACATCCAACATCTGTTTCAGTGCATACAGGGGGTTTTCTAGCGCATTCGGTCTTTATTTTAGTGCATCCAATAGTTATTATAGCGCATAGGATATTTATTTTAGCACATACGAATGGTCCTGTAGCGCATCTGATGTCTGTTATAGTGCATCTAGTTAATTTTGCAAAATTTTAAAATTCTGAGAACTAATTGAGGTTTTCTATTTTGCAGGTGCATAATACATTGGTCAAAGACAAATTTATGCAACTACTGATCATGTATATAGGGGCTGGAGCTTTTATTGTCTTTTTTTAATTAAATTAAGAACCTAGTTTAATTAAAAGGTTAAAGAACCCCTTGTCTTTTGTGCTTGAAGTGATAGGTCTATGCTCTCCCCTTAACTGGGTGACCAGAATGCCAGACTCACTATTTTATGCTTTTGTTAACACCTTTAGAAGGCCTTCTATAGTGGGAAAAAGTACTCACCCTATGGGAACAACCTAAGTGGGAACAACCAAAGCCAGGTTTTCTGACCACTATAATCAAAAGCGAATTCAGGAAAAGTTCACAATTCAATGGTAGTGTGCAAGATAACCATCCCCAAAGCCTTTGTTCTAAAGGTTGGGAGGTCTCCTGAGGGAGTTTATCTATTTGCTGCATCGAACAAAAACCCTTACTATGAACTCTAGTGTAGAATCCAATCGAGTCAGTTTCTGAACACTTCTAATATCATAATGCAAGGGGAGGGAAGAATGTACCCCCAAGATACTCACCATATAACCATCAGGGATTACTGGCCAAAGGTGGAGGATTCAACCTTGGTTAAAACCCAAGAAAGGTAAAAACACAGGCACCCTCTAGGGGGTGACATGGTTGTGTGAGTTGACATGGTTCTAAGATGTGGGTTGTGGTATTTTAAGTGACCCTTAAGAATATAAAAGTGCTTGAATTGTCTTCTCTTGTGTTATACCTACGGAAATTGAAAGAATTAGACCAAATTCTTGAATACACACTCAATTTTTAGTTCCTAGGTGGAAACAATTGTTTGACAACTTGTTGCTATGTTTGAAGTCATAGTTCAAGAATTCATTCATTTAAAGCATTCAATTCCCATAATTTAGAAATTGGAAATCAAACAAAATTCACTGTTCAACAGATTATACTCTGGAAACATTTAGATTCACAGATTAAAAAGTAGAATAACTAGAAAAACTTGCAAAAACACTAAACATTTCCAGATTAGCGCATCCATTCTCTATTCTAGCACATTCATTACATTTTCCAGCTCATCCATAACATCTTTTAGCACACCCTTCTCTATTCAGGCACATTCATTACATTTTCCAGCGCATCCATAACATCTTTTAGCACATCCGTTCTCTATTCTGGTGCATTCATTACATTTTACAACACATCCATAACATCTTTTAGCGCATCCATTCTCTGTTCTGGCACATGCATTACATTCTCCAACACATATAGTCTATCTTTTAGCACATTGGGTCAATTTACTGGCGCACCTGAGGTACAGTCTAGCGCATCCGGTCTATTTTCTAGTGCGTCTATGCAATATTTTAGTGCATCCAGGCTCTATTTTAGTGCATCCAGTAAATGCAAAACTCGAGAGCTAAATTCATCCCCTGTTCCACAATTTGACCCATAATTAAAGATCTTTTCTAGAACATAATCATTCCTTAGGTAAAACAAAGTCTTAAGCTTGTTAAAGCTAACATTTACAAGTGGAATTCTTCAAATTAAACCAAGATCTAACATATCAAAGTGCCTAAATCATCAAACTTATCATACCTTTGATTGTTAAGTCAAGTTTCATCATTAGGATTTGTCATCCTTTCATCACAAAAAAAGCTGTATAATTAGATCAAACTTAGTCTCATCAATATAATTTATCATTCTATTTGACTTAGTTTTTATCCTTGGCACTCCTCCAAACAAAGATGAAAGTTTAGTCAAATTATAACACTTGTATGCCTGTTCAAACAAGATTACAAAAGCATAAACTCAAGGAAAAAGAACTTGAAACTCAAAACATCGAAACTCAAAACACCACGGCTGAACCTGAAGAAAATCTATTTCATAATATCCACAACACTGAAAGTGAGGAAATAACTGAGGAAGACATCCAACATGCTCAACAAGATCTAAATTTCCACAAGTTCCTAGAAAAGATTTTTGAAAGAGATGGGGAAAAATATTTTCTAATGTTGGCCAATCAAGGTATCAATCCTCCACTTGACTTTGATGTTAATAAATTGAAAGCAACTCTTAAAAAGACTAAAAATATTCCATCAAACACAGATGCAGTGGTTGCTTTAACTCATCAAATGAAAAACCTCCAATAACAGATTCAAGACATGCAAAGGGGAACCTCAAAATGATACTTGATACAAGACATTTTCCCATATCCTTTTGATCAAACTATTAACATGATTCCTTTTCCCACACATTGTGAATTTAAAAAGTATGATAAATACAATGGTAAAAATAGATCCTATAGATCACGTGAGGGAATCTCGAACCATGAGTTTTGAATTTACACACAAAGAAACTTAATGAGATTGTTTCCAGACAACCCAGGTGGACAATGCCTGGAATGGTTCTCCAAACTTGCACCACCAATTAAAACCTTTGAAGAGCTAGTTAACAAATTCATCACCCAATACTCTTACAACATCCAACACGAGATAACAATGAAGGATCTTTGCAATACAAAACAGAAAAAGGGTGAATCGTTCCTCATATTTTTACAAAGGTGGAGAAGATTGTTTGCAAGATGTTCTCATCCCATACTTGAAAAGGAAAAAATGGAAATCTTCATTGAAAATCTAAGTGATGAGATGAGCTATAGATTGGAATTACAATGTCTACCTACCTTTGAAAAATTGATTGAAAATGAAATCAAAATTGAAGAAGCTTTGGTTAAAAGAGGAGTCATAAAAATTTACAATGAAAACAACTCAGCAAGCTCCTCTAATAACTAGAACAACAGTGATAAACCAAAGTTTTGACAAAAAAACAAGAATGCTGGTAACAATGATGCTTCAGTTAAAACACAAAATGAAAAACCAGTATTTAACTTGACATCAGCTGCCACCAAAACCAATCAAAACAATAATCCGACCAACAATCAAAACAACAACCAAAATGCCAATCAAAACAACAATCCAAACAATGTTGAAGCTAAATAACCACCATATCGAACCTCATCAAATCAAAGAAGATTCACACCTTTGGGACAATCATTAGAATCACCATTGAAAGAACTTGCAACCAAGGTTATAACATTACCAGAGGAAAGAAATTGGGAACCACAAGTTAAACCTTCATGGTGGAATGATGCACATTATTGTGACTTTCATAGAAACAAAAGACACAAGACAAATGATTGTGTGCAATTAAAACATTTGATACAAGACTTGATTGATAACAAGACAATATTTGTAGAAGGACCCCAAACAAACAATGATCATTGAACATTCAAGAATCCTTTAGCAAACTATGAAAGGGGGAGTCCTCTTCACCAAACACCAAAGGAAAAAACATGAACTATGTTTATGATTCTACCATTCTCCATATTGAAGTAGTGGAAAATCAAACCAAGGACATCAAAATCAAGGGCCAAAGAAACATTGTTATAGTTGAAACTCATCCTCATGACATTAACACCAAATCACATCAGATTAATGACATCACACCAATAAACTAATCACAAACATTGCTGCAAATGATAATCAGATTAATGTCATTAAAATTAGAGAGAAACACGATCATCATTTCGTCAATGCAACCACAAGAGGGAAAGCTAAAGTAACATTGAAAGGGGATGCCTCTTCTACATCCAAAGCAACTGTTGCCCCTCCAACTCAGTACAACATAGTTGACCAATTGTAGAAAATACCAACACAAATATCCATAATGGAACTCCTCAAAATCTCGCCAGCTCACAAATAAATTCTAGAACAAGCTCTTGTAGCCACCACAATACCAACACTTGACTGCACCTCATTGCCTATCATTTTCTGAACATGATGATGTATCGATCAACCATCCACACAACAATGCCCTACACATTGAGGTTTTAATTCACAAACATCAGGTCAAACATTTTCTAATAGATGTTGGAGCTAGCCTAAATATTTTCACTCTAAAACTTGACTGTGCACTTGGATATTCAGAAAATGCTATTGATACTAGAAGGAAAATCACTATAAAATCCTATGATGATGAAGAGAGATCTTCCCAAGGGTTGATAGTGCTACCAATTCAAGTGGGACCAGTTGTCAGATATAATATGCCAAGTATTGGACAAGGAGTTGACATACAACATACTCTTAGGACGTCCTTGGATTCATGACATGCAAGCAGTGCCATCCATGTATCACCAATGTTTGAAATTTCATTTCAATGGGAAATACATCACTATTTCAGCTGACTCTAATAATCCCCAATATTGCAACACACTCAAAACAACCCAGGATACTTTTGTACCACATAACAAGGAAGCTCCAATGCCTAGCTCATCAAACAATGAAAGACAACTAAATTCCTTGTCAAAGTGGGTTGAGAAAAAGGACCAATTAAAGGATAAGGATATTAGTGATTCTACCTCATCAAGTAACGAAGGTCACTCAAATTCTTTATCAAATCAGCCTAAGGAAAAAGTTCGGTCAAAAGACAAATGTATCAGTGATTCTACTCCACCAAATCATGAAAGTCAACTTAATTCATTATCAAAATAGGTGGAAAAGATTCAGTTGAAAGATAAAGGCATGGGGGAATACTCATTTGAGCAATCATTGTGACTTTCACAGTTGTTATCTTCTCCTAAGTCAAATGGGAAACCATCAACTTCAAGACAACAATCCTCACAACCAACCACGCTCTTTGATGTAATTTTTTTAAAATCAGGCACTTTAGTGGATAAATCAGAAGACAAGGATTTTTTAAATTGGTTATACAAGGATGAAGAAGCATCCTAAGCATCAACTTCAAATGTACAAACAAAGCAATATGGAAAAGGGAAAGCAATCTTAGAGAAGATGGGATATGATGGAAAAGGTCCTGTCGGCAAAAGAAAAGAACACATCATAGAACCAATACAACCTAATATACCCAATGCTAAGGACAAAACAGGGCTAGGATACAGAGAAGAATCAAAAGAAGAAACCAGGCAAAAGGTTGTTGAGAGAATCCTCCAATTGAGAGATAGTTCTAAAACAGATTCCAATGAACATGAATGGGATTCCCTCTCTAAAGAGTCTTGTCATGAAAAATAAATTGATATAATAAAAAAATTATACACCAACATGTATGGAGGGACAAAGCTCGAGTTCTAGACCGCTTGAAATTGGATCACAACATATCAATGACTCAAGTGAAGATGATTAGACTTCGAGTGAGATAGATACTTTGGAAGAGAGTAACATCATAGACCTTGATATTGCTTCCAAACACTTTGATGACATTTTTATCATGACACTCACCCCTTTTGACCTTAGCCAGTTTGACAATTCCTTAACATTAGTACACCTTGAACTAATTGACTGGGACCAAACTGAGCTGCTTGATATACCTGTCTTTCCAAACGATGATGCCATTGTGAAGTTCCTTTGCTCTGACAATCCTAAAACATGTTTCACCATTGAATCTCATAATGAAGCTTTAGACGAGGGGAGTGCCAAATCTCTCAGTTGGAAAATGATAAAAATGGATCTAATGGTGAAAACCATTTAATGGCAGTATTAGATCAAGAAAAAGTAAAAATAAAGAGCACATCTGACAATGAAAACCTCTCTAAGGCACTGAAAGATGGGAGATTTGACACTCTTCCCGAGCACTATCATGAGAGATCTTCAGTGTTGATTGAACCTACACAATCCATCAATGTTAGTACAACTGAAATAGTTAAGACTCTACATCTAGCAACATCCATGAAAGAGGAAGAAAAACCAAGCTTCACTAGATTCTTGGAAGAGAGACAAATCAAATTTTCTTGGACCTGCGTTGACATGCCAGGTATGGATCCAAATCTTATCATGCATCATTTATCACTACCACCAGGAGTAAAGCCAGTGAAGCAAAAGTTGAGAAAAATGCATCCACATATTGCCCTCTTGGTGAAAGTAGAATTGAAGAAACTATTGGACACGAGATTTATCAGACCTATTGACTATGTTGAGTGGATATCAAACATTGTTTTGGTTTCTAAACCTTACCATAGCATCGGGATATGTATGGATTTCATAGATCTCAACAAGGCTTGCCATAAAGATGATTTCCCTTTACCCAACATTGACATTATCGTAGACTTGACAATGGGACATGAAATTTTATCACTTATGGATGGATTTTCAAGTTACAATCAAATAAAGATAGCACCCGAAGATCAAGATAAGATAGCCTTCACATGTCCTTGGGGCACATTTTGTTGGAATGTCATGCCTTTCGGGTTGAAGAATGTTGGGGCTACTTATCAACGTGTGATGACCACTATCTTCTATGACATGATGCACACCTTTATGGAGGACTATGTAGATCACTTGTTGGAAAAATAATTCACTAGAGAGGGACATATGGAAATTTTGGACAAGATCTTCACCAGGTTGGAGAAATTTAATGTGAGATTAAATCCCAAGAAATGTGTATTTGGCGTGACATCAGCTAAACTTTTGGGATATATAGTATCAACTAAAGGCATTGAGGAGGATCCTACAAAAGTAAAATCCATCATGGAGATGCCTCCTCCCAAGAATATCAACCAATTTAGATCTTTGCAAGGATGATTCCAATCTATTAGGAGGTTCATCACACAACTGGCTAATAAAACTCATCCTTTTAATCACTTGCTACACAAGAATGTTTCTTTCAAATGGGATGAAAAGTGTGAAGCAACTTTTAACCAACTAAAGCAGTATCTGATGTCACCACCCATACTGGTACCGCCAACTAAAGGAAAACCATTATTACTCTACATTGTAACAACTGAAGTATCTTTGGGTGCTCCACTAGCACAGGAAGATTCTGCGAGAAAAGAAAGGACTATTTATTACATCAATAGAACCTTGAATGACTATGAGATAAACTACACATTTATTAAAAATGTTTGTTTGGCGGTAGTATTTGCTACTAAAAAAATAAGACACTACATGTTGACCCACACCATCAAACTCATAGCTAAAATTGATCCATTAGAGTATCTACTCAACAAAGCTGCCTTGACAGGAAGACTAGCCAAGTGGGTAATGATATTGAGCGAGTTTGATATCCAATACGTAGACATAAAAGCAATCAAATTCCAAGCCATAGTGGATAAATTAGCTGAAGCACCACTACAAGATGATCATCCAATGAACATTGAGTTTCCAGATGTTGATGTCCTAACCGTGTCAACACAACAGTGGATGTTATAATTTGATGGATCTTACACGCAACATGGATCAAGCGCATGAATCTTGCTTGTCACGCCTCAAGGATGCACTATTCCAAAGGCCTATAGGTTAATGTTTCCTTGACTACACAGTCGAGTATGAAGCTTGATCATTGGAATCAAAGTAGCAATCAAGTGGAAGATCATAGAGTTGCATGTCTATGGTGATTCCCAACTAGTCATAAATCAGGTGAATGATGATTACTAGACAAAATATGATAAATTGATGCTATATAAAAGAATATGGATGAATTTAAAAAGTACTTTGTGGAGATCAAATTTGAGCAGATTCCCAGAGGGGACAACAAAGTTGTTGATGCCATGGCTACAATTGCCTCTCTACTATAGATACCTGAAAAATGAGCCCATTATGAGTTCATGGTGGAACAACTATTTAACCCCACCTATGATAACCCCAAATTCCAAGTCATATACCATCTAGCCGAGGCTGACACTTCTATCTACAGGAAAATCTACACCTATTTAAAAGACAATACCCTACCACCAGATTTATCCCCAAACCAAAAAACAAAACTTTATTTGACAAGTAGCTCAACATACCTTGATAGACGATGTACTTTATCAATGAGTTCTTGATGGTACTCTCCTTTGGTGTCTTGAATGTAACAAAGCTTAAACCACTTTACACGAGGTTCATGAAGGTATATGTGGCACACATTCAAGTGGTTTAACTCTCGCTAAAAAACTCCTATGTTTGGGGTATTACTGGCCGAATATGGAAAAGGAGTATTTTCAATTTGTCAAGAAGTGAAAAAAATTTCAAGTCCATGGAAACCTGATACATGCACCAACACAAGAACTATAACCATTCACATCAACATGGCCTTTCTGTCAGTGGGGACTAGATCTTGTAGGTAAAATTCATCCATCTTCATCCAATGGGCATAAGTTCATCATCACAGCTACAAAGTACTTTACAAAGTGGATTGAAGCTATTCCCTTGACCAACATCACTGGAAAACAAATTGCTTCCTTCATCCGGAATTATATTATCTGTCGGTACGGTATTCCTCAGTCCATTATCATAGATAATGATAGACCTTTCAAGAATCAAGATGTCCAAGAACTCTGTGAGAGGTTTCATATCCAACATTGATTTTCTATGTCATACTACCATCAAGGAAATGGCCAAGCAGAGGCCTCAAACAAAACCATCCTAAAAATCTTAAAGAAAACCATCAATGATGCTGGACGTGACTGAAATGTTCAATTAAACCCTGTTCTATGGGCTTACAGAACTAGTATCCGCACCCAACAGGAGCCACACCCTATGCTCTAGTTTATGGATTAGAGGCCATTTTACCTATTGAGGTTGACATATCATCACTCCATGTGTCACTTAAGGGGATCATTTCTGATGAAGATTATTGGGTGTTTAGGCTATAAGAGTTAGAACTATTGGATGATCATCGACAAGCAGTTGATCACTTGAAAGGCTATCAACAGAGGATATCCAGAAGTTACAATCATAGGGTCAAACCAAGAACTTTTCTGGTGGATGACTTAGTCCTGAAAGAAAATCCTCATAATCAACAGGATCAAAAAAAGAAGGGGGAATTTGAACCAAACTGGCTAGGTCCCTTTGTCGTTGTATCAGTCTTTAGATTAGGAGCTTATCAGTTGTCTACGCTTGAAGGGGATTTGTTTGATGAACCCCTCAACAAGCTATATCTTAAGAGGTTCTACACCTAGTTCATCTAGTGCATCGGTAAAAGTCCCGAAAAATACAAAAACATCATAAAATGGCCTGAAAAAAATGGTTTCCTTGATGAAAACCTGGAAAATAGGCATCTTGGTAACAATAAAAAAATAAAAAAATGGAAAAATACAAAAAAAGTGAAAAATCTGAAAGATAAAAAAAATCATAAAATCTGAAAAAGTGTAATAAAAGCAAGTAGTGAAAATCTGTCAATAGGCGCTATTTGTGATAGATTAGTTTTTCCATCTATTTGATCATGTCGACCATTCACTTTCGCCATCACTCTGCCTATTATCAGAAAGCCTCATGTACATATCCTAGCATTGCGGTCATGTCTCACCCTAGACTGGGGGAAAAATCCTGAACTCACTAGGGGAAATAAACTTTGAGCTTAAACCAACAGACAAACAACAGTAGGAAAACACAACATTGAACGCATCAACCATCAAACAACAAACAACAAAATGAATCAAATCAAAGCAACTTTAAATGGATGATGTTCTTCTGAATCATGGCTTTATCACTTTGGCTTGAATGTTCAACTGTTGTACTTTGATTTTTGTTATCATATCTCTAGAGGAACTCGATGATGTATTGAACTAGAGGAGCTAGGAAGGAGTATGATTTTTCTTTGTCTGTTGTTGGTGAGTTGATCACTACTGTTGTGAAAATTGTCATGAGACGTGCTCTACAAAGTATCATTGATGAGATTTTGAATTTGCATAGGAAAATGATTTAACTCTTGTTTGTTTATGCAAGCAATACTCAGGTCATCTTGGTTCAATTATACTTAGATGTTTGTGTTTGTAATTGTAATTAAATCTAATGGCAAGTATTAGAAATTAAGGGTTCTAGAAGTATTCTCAATTTTAGAAATCTACCAAAAAGCTAAGACACAGATTTTCAACTTCCAGAAAGACACAGATTTTTGACTTCCAGATTTAATGATAATCAATGTACTGAATGCAGAACATTATCCGATTTCTATATCTGCATATCAGAGAAGGATTCGCCATAAGTATGTGAGGAAACCCTGCCTCTAAGAGACACGTCTCATGAGAGGACGTGTCTCCATGAGTGGAGACACGTCCACTCATGGGACACGTTCTTTAGAGTGCGGGTTAACACACAGTTTAAAAAATGTTAGTATAACACATATATACTAAACAGCGAATGGGAATATAAACTTCGATTTATAACATTAAATATGATTCAAATTTTATACTCATATGATATGATTTTCCAAAAATTTCAAAATAACGATAAGCTTGAATCAGGTATGAATGATGATGGTGCTTGTAGCAATCGTCTTCCATATCTGACCGACGCTATCATTCATTAACAATCCCTCTTAGCTAGGGAAGATATATCAAATCAAATAACTAGAGATATCACCTAAACATGCGATATCTAAGACATAATATGATTTTTCAATATTGTCAAGTCACATGACATTCTTCATATCATATCTTATTATGGTATGTGCACTGACATCAAGTCACATGATGTCTACCATAATTCATGGCATATCCATGGATATAAATATCCACCATGACTATCTCTTGAGGATCATAATGATCTACAAATGATATCAAGTCCCATGATATCAATAAGAGATACTATCATGACATGTCCATAATATCAAGTCACATGATATCTATCATGATAGTTTGATCATTGTAGAGTCGTCACTTTACAATGTCAATTACAAGTATTCATTATTAGAAAGATCGTCACCTTTCAATAATGCATACAGGAAAGTAGGCCCATAAAGTCATGGAGTCACACACATGACAAAAGAGTTTACACATTAAACATCTTTATATATATTAGTACAATTTATAAACAATTTGTATTTCAAACATAAATAACAAATTACATTTCAACCATACCAAGTTTCTTCTTGAAGTGCTCCACCTTGATTCGGGAGAGAGGCTTGGTGAGAATGTCTGCAGTTTGATCATTTGTACTAATATACTTCAACTAAATTACTTTCTTTTCCACCATATCTCTTACATAATGATAGGGGATCTCAATGTGCTTCGATCTATCATGAAAGACAGGATTTACAGAGAGTTTGATGCAACTCTGATTATCACAATGAATAATTGTAGGATTCAAGGGCTCACCAAAGAGTCCCACTAGCAATTTACGAAGCCAAACTGCTTCTCTTGCTCCCATGGAGGCTGCAATGTATTCAGCTTCTGTTGAGCTCTGTGCAACTGAAGATTGTTTTCTGCAAATCTAGGAGATCATAGCTGATCCTAAACTAAAGCAACATCCTGATGTGCTTTTACGATCGGTTATACTTCCAGCCCAATCTGAATCAGAGTACCCATGAAGATCTAGTTGATCATTCTTGTAAAGAAGACCATATCCAATAGTGCCTTGAAGATATCTCAAAATATGTTTCATAGCCATTAAGCAAATTTCCTTTGCCTCACACATGAACTGACTGAGAACATTCACTGCATAGCAAATATTAGGTCTGGTGTTAACCAGATACATCAAGGATCCAATCATTTGTCTGTAAAGGGTTGGATCTGCACACTTGGATTCTACTGCTACTTCTTTCAATTTGTGAAGGTTGGTTTCCATAGGTGTAGACATCGGTCTACAGTCCAACATTCCAAATCTTTTCAGAATATCAATAGTATACTTCCCTTGGTTTAGTATAATGCCCTTTGATTTCTACCATACTTCTAAACCTAGGAAGTAGTGAAGAATTCCTAAGTCTTTCATGTCAAATTCAGAAATTAGATCCTGCTTCCCTTGAGCAATGAGGTGATCTTCTCCCGTTATCAGCAGATCATCAACATATAAAATAATTATTAGCATATCACCTTTGATTACCTTGAAGTAGAGATTGGAGTTGGCCTCATTCTTGGAAAATCCTAATCCCAAGAGATAGCTGTCAATTCTTTCATACCAGACCCTAGGAGCCTATTTAAGTCCATAAAGAGCTTTCTTCAGTCTGCATACATGTGAGTTAGGTTTATGTATCACAAAACCTTCAGGCTGTTCCAGATAGACTTCCTCTTCAATGGTTCCATTCAGGAAGGTGGTTTTTACATCCATTTGATGGATCTTCCAACCTTTAGCTGCTGCAATGGCTAACACTACTCTCACTAATGTGTAACAAGCAACAGGTGCAAATGTTTCTTCGTAATCAATACCTTCCTTTTGAGAAAAACCTCTGGCCACAAAACGTGCTTTATGTTTTTCTATACTGCCATCAGTAGCATGCTTGATTTTAAAGAGCCATTTGGAAGAGACAACAGATTTCCCTTTTGGTCTAGGCACTACATCCCATACATCATTCTTTAGAATGGACTGATATTCCTCTGTCATTGCATCTTTCCATGCTTGATTTTTGAAGGCTTTTGAAACACTGATAGGTTCAGAGTTTATGACATCGTTCATAAGGGAAACATAGCTAGAGAAGCGTTTGGGTCTTTTTCTCTCCCTGAACGTTCCTTTGGGTGCTGCATGATTCTCTGCTTCTTTGATCATCTTCTTGGCCCAAAGTGGTCTCTTTCTGCCGTTGACATCTGTATTCTCATTTGAAGTAGAAGGAAGTTCATGTGACATTTCCTCAGGATGCTCCCTTTGAATCTCAAGAGCAAGTTCCATTTCAGGTACTCTAGGGGAATAGGTTTCAGTCTCACTAGAACTTCTTGCCCTCTTGAATGCAATGTCTTCTTCAAAGATAACATCCCTACTCAATTCAATTTGTTTCTGCCTGGGTATGTATATCCTGTAGGCTTTGGAGGTTTCACCATATCCCATAAAGATCGCTTTCTTTCCGGAAGGTTCAAGTTTGAATCTCTTCTCCTTGGGCACATGAATATAGACGGGACAACCAAAAATCCTAAAGTGACTAATGTCAGGTTTTATGCCAGTGAAGGATTCTTTAGGAGTTTTGTTGTCAAGATGAGAGTGAGGACATCTATTTTGTATGTAGACAGCAGTCTTAGAGGCTTCAACCCAGAAAGAGGTTTTAATGTTTTGGTCAAGCAACATTACTTTGGGAGCTTCTACAATGGTTCTATTTTTTCTTTCAGCAACCCCAATTTGTTGAGGGTTGTAAGCCACTGTGAACTCCCTCTTAATTCCAGCACTCATACATAATTCCTTAAAAATTTCAGAGGTGTATTCTTTCCCATTGTCTGTTCTTAAGGTTTTTATTTTCTTTCCGAAGAAGTTTTCAGAGAGGGCTTTAAACTCTTTGAACCTTTTGAGGATTTCTATTGACTCTTTACATTTAAGAAAATAGATCCAGGTTTTCCTAGAGAAATCATCTACAAATATGACATAGTATAGAAATCTTGCTTTAGAGGGTATAGACATGGGTCCACATAAGTCTTAGTGAACCAATTCTAACACATTTAGGGTTTTGCTCAAACTATTTGGAAAGGACCCCTTTGTATTCTTTCCTAAGGCACAACCTTTGCAAGTTCCTTCATGAGATGGTTTTAACTTAGGTAAGCCTGTTACAAGTTTTCCTACAGAAGGTAGGGCACCGAAATGAAGGTGTCCTAATCTTCTATGCCAAATCTCATTTGAATCAAAAGTGTTAAGGGTAAGGGCTTGATTGACTTTAGTGCAAAGTTTGTAAAGATACCCTTGTCTCACACCTATGATTTGGGATTTCTTGATTGTTGAGTTCTTAGACCATGCTAGAACTTTCCCATCCATAAGGTAACTCTATAACCATTGTCTTCAAGGGAAAAGATGGATATAAGATTCCTTTTTATTCCAGGTACAAATAAAACCCCAGTGAGTTGAAGAGAGAGACCAGATTTCAATGAGATGGAGCAAGTTCCAACCCCTTTCACTTGATGTGTAGAGTCATCCCCAATTGTGACATCTTCATCAGATTCTTCAGTCATAGTGTCTAAGTGTTCTCTAAACCCTGTGATGTGCCTCGAAGAACCACTATCAATCACCCAGTTGTTGATATTGTTAGATACTTGACTAGATAAGGCTGAATAGAACACAAAGTTTTCAGATTCATGATCTGAATTTGACTTTCCTACTTTGGAAAATGATGCTTGTTGCTTAGATCTGTCAGGGCATTTCATTGCATAGTGGCCATAATGATCACATCTAAAGCATTGTACTTGAGAGATGTCTTTCTTTTTAGAGGATCCCTTTCCATTGGAATTTCTCTTTCTTTTAAAAGATCCTTTCTTGTAGGAGTTTTTCTTATTCCTTTTATTAGATGATGTGTTGAGTACATGAATATCTTCATCTACATTTTTCTATTTATTTTCTTTTGAGGGGAGACTTGTTTCTTCTTGAAGGCAGTTAGTTCTTAGCTTGTCAAACTTAGGGAGTTTGGATCTTGCACTTATTCCTTGAACGAATGACTCCCATGAGTTTGGTAGGCCTCCTAGTGCAATTAGAGTTAATTATTTGCTATCAATCTGACATCCAATTGTGGATAATTGATCTCTCAATTCAATAATCCTCATGAAGTATGCATTAATGGACTCTCCTTTGTTTATTTGAGCATTGTTGATTTGCCTTTTTAAAGCAAGAGTCCTGCAGGTGTTGTTGATCTCATAAGTTTTCTCAAGAGATTTGAACATATGGTATGTAGTTTCATGTTTTGCTAGGATGGGCACTATATGATCTCTAACTGCATCTACAAGGATTTTCATGGCTTTTTCATTATTTTCCACCCATTGAGTTTTCTCAGGTTCAGACTTAGGTTCCTCCAGATTCTCTCTCACAAGTGAGTCTAACTTATGTTCCTTAAGGATCATCATGATTCTAAATTTCCATGATGTGAAATTGTCTACTCCAGCAAGGCGATCTTCAAATCTGGTCACACTTGACATTATGAAGAATGTGAGTAAATTCAATTTTAAAAAATATGAATTTTCTAGAGCAAACTAATATTAGATCTATTTGGGATTCACACAACGTGGCTCTGATACCATGTAATTGTAAACAAATCTAATGGCAAGTATTAGAAATTAAGGGTTCTAGAAGTATTCTCAATTTCAAAAATCTACCAAAAAGCTAAGACACAGATTTTTAACTTCCAGATTTAATGATAATCAATGTACTGAATGCAAAACATTATCCGATTTCTATATCTGCATATTAGAGAAGGATTCGCCATAAGTATGTGAGGAAACCCTACCTCTAAGAGACATGTCTCATGAGAGAATGTGCCTCCACGAGTGGAGACATGTCCACTCATGGGACACGTTCTTTAGAGCGCGGGTTAACACACAGTTTAAAAAATGTTAGTATAACACATATATACTAAACAACGAATGAGAATATAAACTTCAATTTATAACATTAAATATGATTCAAATTTTATACTCGTATGATATGATTTTCCAGAAATTTCAAAATAACGATAAGCTCGAATCAGGTATGAATGACGATGGTGCTTGCAGCAATCGTCTTCCATATCTGACCGACACTATCATTCATTAACAGTGTTAACTTGCAATATCAAAAATCATGGAAGGAGTACTCAGGTCATCATGGTCTAATTATACCATCAATGTTTATACTCACTTTCAACATTTTAAAGGCTCAATGATGATAAAAAGCACGACAAATCAACTATTACAATGAAAAAAATTGCATATTAGATCTGCATGTTTAAGGTAGATTGCATCCATGTTAGTTTTGCATCTATATTTATGGGTTTTCCAAGGTTGGAAGACTTTTCAAAATGATGTTATCTCTATCATTAATGGATTGAGTACATTTGACAGTAAACAAAAACACATCATTCTCATATAGTTGCATCATCATTTGCATACATTAGAAATAATTCTCATATCATATACACATTATCGCATCATTCATCCATCCATGCATTACATCATAAAATACACATCAGAAAACACAAAAAGAAGTGCATTGCATCTCACTTGCATAGTCAAAATCATTTCATAAAATTTGCATTAAGAAGATTGAAAGACATATCTAGTAGAGTAAGATTTCCAAGAAGAATTTTTTTTTGAAGAATATGACATGGTATAATGGTCCATTAAGAAGTTTGAAAGACATATCTAGCAAAGTAAGATTTCCAAGAAGAAAAAGTTGCTGAGGAACATGACCGGTAAGCAGGTTTCCCTGTAAAGGTATAATGCCATTGTTATGAACATCTAAAACGAATAGTGAAGATAGATTTGCTAGGGTGTATGGAATACAACATGTAAATTTGTTATTACTCAAATCCAAGATTGACAAAGGACTAACTGGATCAGCATAATCATCACATGAACGCACATAAACATCACACCATTTGCATAATCAAATCCATCTCACGTAGCATAAAACATCATCCATAAAGCATATATAATCATCAATCATGCATTATCATATCATCATTGCATACATCACATAATCATCACATAAGCATCATATAAGCATCACATAATCATCATATAAGCATCACATAAGCAATCATATAAACATCATAAACACATAGAACTATGCACTATCATACAATTATTCCATCCATCCATTCACTTGTGCATTAACATTATCATACATTCATCCATTAATTGCATCATATATTTTATAAAAACATAAAATGCATCACATTTCATTGGCATAATAAGATCCATCACATGTATCATATAGGCATCATTCATAAAGCATCATAGAATCATAACGCATGTTTCATCATTTGCATCCATGGCATATCATACCATCATCATATAGAACATCACATAACATATATAATAGAAATTAAATGCATCCATCATAGACATCCATCATAGTCAACACATATAGACACATAGATCAATCACCATCATCGCTGCATATCATATATATCTCAAAATAATTTCAAGTGTATAAGGATATCCAAATATTGAGAGGTACATCATAAAAAATGGTAGTGAATCATCAATGTCTTAGATAAATTAGTGTATACATGTCCAAAATACATCAAGAATCATATAATGGAGCTATGTCATGCTCCCCCTGATAATGTTGGCATCACTAGACTAGTGCCTCCCCCACCAAATGGATCTACACCAAGATCTCTTAGAAGCAATTGCGTGACACCCTTGCTAGTAGTCCTGGTGTGAGTGTGACTACTAGACTATGCATAGCTCTCTCGATGCTTTGGCAGAATGGCCTCATGATACTTTAGCCTATAAAAATTTGCCTCCCTAGTAGAGCGCCATACCTCTCTGAAGTAGTTTGTTGTACGTGCAACCTCTACAACCCTCTGTAATCTCTCTACTACGACCTCTTCCTGCTCAACCCATTGTCTCATAGTGTCCCTCTTTGTCGTGAGCATGGTAACCTGTGCCTATGTCTGAGCCTGGGCCTGGGTCTGTGCCTAGAATAAAGCATGTACTTGCTCCAACTGCCCCTGCAGTGTCTACACCTGAACCTGTAATGCAACTATCTGTGTTTGCTACTGCTGTGAGGGTAGTCAGATCTCTACGTGTTGTTGCACTGTAGCTACCAATGATCGCCTCTTCCAAGGCACTCTGACGTCTCAAACATCAAGAATTGGACCTCCTCCACCCTCATATCCTCCACCATCACCTCCATTACCATCTCCGCCTCCTCCATCCCCATCCCTCTCTCCCTCATCACTGCTCTCCACCTCCTCTTCCTCCTCATCTTCTCCATCTGTCCTTCGCCTACACCCATGTATTGCTTCCCTCTCCTCATCATCTAATAATGGAACTGTCTCAATTGGGGATTGAAATCCGTGGGAAGGGGTGTGTAAAGAAGTACTACACATAATCCTTAGATATGGGAGCCTCAATAATCTTCAGATGATACTCCCAAGCAATGGCTTGTAGACCTTGGTACTCCTGCACTACAACATCATATGATAAGCATGGTCTCCACTCTATCAAATCAATCTATCATTGTGCATAATGAGCCACTCCTTGAGGCACGCCCTGTACCCGACCATACTGTCGCAATACCCTCCTCAACATAAATCTCTTAATAATGAACTTGGTCATCCCAATTAGATACATAGACTTGCATAGAAATGGCATCTCAGTGTCATCCTGAGGCCAATGCTCATAGTCAATGTAGGGCCACCAGGTCACTATCTCTAGATCATCTAGTACTCTCCTCTAGTACTCTAGTTTTCCCAACTTAGGCTGAGCAACTGGACCTGTATATGCATGAACATATGGTCTCATGGTTGGTCGCTGTCTATCTGCTACTAAACGAGTGACCGCTATATGCTCCCATGCCCATATCCGAAGAAATGTGACCCAAACTGATAAACTGGCCCCTCAAAGATAGACAACCTGGTGCAAATCATGGTATAAATGGGAAAACATGTAGCATCCCCAGATATATCTGGTACCCTAAGTGATCATTCTCTTAAGAATCTGACCCCATCCAACTAAGAGTCCCTTCGACCTGTGGTCGGGACATAGGAACCCTCCAATAAACCCAACAAGTACATATGGGAATGTAGCATAAGCATCAACCATCTCTCTCCAAGGAATCTCATAGCTGCATATCCGATCATCCTCAAATACTCTATGAAGTGCATTAGTCCCACCTTGCTCAACTGAATCATAAACAACCAGCTCTCCAACTACTCGTATTCTCAAAATCTAGTAGACATCCTCTAGTGTCACTGTCATCTCACCAGTGGGCAAATGAAAGGTGTTATGCTCACTGTGCCACCTCTTTGCAAGTGCGGTTAGAAGCCCCCTGTTAATCTAATGTTGGGGCATGTCAATCAATGAAGTTAGTCCATATCTACCAATCACATTTAGATCAGCTTGATCTAAATGCAGAATCAACTCCTAGGTCCTTGGGAAATGCTCTCGAATCTATAGGATTGTCAAAGGCTCCTATCATCATAACATATCACAAATCAACAAATCAAATCAATCAAACATCAATCAACCTATCAATCTAATCAGCTATGGTGAGATTTTGATTGCATCTCGTGAGTGTCTATCATCGATCCTCACTTATCATGAGGACAATCATCAATCTATCATTGATCCTCACCTATCATTGATCCTCACCTATCATGAGGTCAATTATCATCATCCTATCATTGAATATCACCTATCATGAGATCAATCATCATCTAATCTATCAATGTCATCAAACAACATCAAATCGATAGTTGACGCGATAAAAAATCATTCAAAACTAGGAGTCCAATAAAAAATTTATCATTCTGCCTTAGATGCGCTAAAACAGTGACCCAAAGTGCTAAAAACATGGATGCACCAAAAGATTTCATGGATGTGCCAGAATAGGGTTTCAATGCGCTGAATTACCCAATGTGCTATCAAATTTGATCAATGCGCTAAACCCCTCTATCATTGCGCTAAATGATTCTATGCGCTATAACATTGACCTAATGCGCTAAACTACATCACCTATGCGCTAATAAACCCTATGCGCTAGAATAGTTGTCATATGCAATAAACATCTGGCTCTAAGTGCTAAATCTATAGATGTGCTACATCTGCCTATGAATGTGCTACAATGCTAACCCTAAGCACTAATCTACTATATGCGCTACAACAATCATTCTATGTGCTACATCAGTGCTCATATGCACTAAAACTTTAAAAGCCGAATTTAAACTTGAAAAAAGGCACAAAAAATGAGATTCAAAAATCATGAGGGAGTTTTTTGGGGTATGTATCAAAGGTCCATACGCTGTCGGGCAGTTGTGATGTCTGACGCACTCAAATCGGTGTGTGTGGTAGGGGATCACCATCTTGCCAAATTTGCTCAATTGCTTAATCACACCAAGTTTTCAAAATTGCAAATGCACAATTGAAATTCAAAATCACCTTTTTTAACCTTTTAAAGAGTGATTAAGTGGGATTTTTATGGGATTGATTTATTTTATTTTTTTAAAGGGGCTTAATTCGTTTATTCATCACTTGGCAAGTCTAATATCATTTTTCGAGAGATAAATCATTTCTGAATCATAAAATTTTGAAATCATCATCAAATCATCAAAATCATCAAAATTTCCAAAAATTAAAAAAATCCAAAAAATTCAAAAACTTATCAATTTATCTCTTGAGGGGGCATCTATCTGTCATCACCTGAAAATCAACATCTGGGGCATTGATTTTTTTTTTCGGCATCAACAACAAATTATTCTTTGAAGCAATGTGTAAACACATTACTTCAAAGAGGGGCAAAATGTATACACCTAAAATCGGTCAAGATAATTAATTAAATACAAGTTATTTAATTAATGAACCCCTTTAATTCATCTACTTATAAATAAATTCCAAATTTATTTATATAGTTCACACTCTTCTAATTCTTCAATCTAAAATCACATTCTTCTAAATTTAATTAAATAAACAAATTCACATAGTTTGTTTTATTTAATTAATAATATTTTCACTAAATTTAAATCCCAAATTTGAATTTAAGCACGTCTCCAACTTTTCCTCTTGCCGCATCATCAAGTGTCACATATATTTAAATATGTCTAATATTTAAATTGCATTATCCTCAACCAATTCCAAAACAAATGTTGGACACTTGGTTCTTTCACACATTTTATTCCCTCATACACTTGGCATGGTGTTCATAGTCAAGGGAACATCCTCCATGATTCTCTCTAACTTCTTCCACCTTCACCGTTCATCTCTCATGTTGAAATCTTGACCGTTGATTGCTGCCACATCACAAGATGCTTTGGAAATCCTATAAATACAAGCCCATTCTACAACATTTTACATCCCATCTTTGAGTAAACTTATTATGTAGGAATCATATTAGAGCATTAGAGCATTTATAGCAATTTAGCATTTAGCATTTGAGCATTTAGAGCAATTTAGCTTTTAGCATTTGAGCATTGTAGAATCATTTTAGTTTAGTATCATGGCTTAGTTTAGCATTTGCATTTCCATTATCATCTTAGTTCTTATACAACATTTGCATCATAATCTTTAGTATCATAGCCATTGTCATATCACCATTTTCATTTACAACATCATAATCTTAGCATCATATCATTTGTATATCAATCATATACAATTGTAGACAACACCTCATTTCTTAGGTTGTCATCCAATCAGTCATAGTGCAATATACAAATCTGAGAGCACTAATGATTTAGAGGATCCTTGAGAATATAGAACAATGGAACGGTTTTAGTAATATATTATATTTTGAATTTGATCAATTATGTGATTCAAATCTTTAATGTAATACATTTCATTGGTTGTGTGTGTGTTTTTATTATTCATTTACTAACTCTCACAATTCACATGACAATAGTTTCCCCTACAAAAAACTTGGGAATAAGTTTCGTCGCAGTGTGGCATTCAACACATACTCGGGGGGTTCTTAACAACTCTAATAGTTGATTCATGGGACATGTTTAACAAACCAAATACAATTGCCAACTTTTCAGCATGGTGGCAGAGATATAATGCTTTATGGGGTTTTGAAGCTAGGAAATACCCTGTTGCCTTCATCTTCTAGTAGCAAGTAAGCACATCCATACAATAGCCTTCAGTACTTGAATATTCTAATTTAACATTCAGTTCGAGTTAATTTTTCATAGTTAACCAGCTGTGTTTGATTTGTTCATAACCAAAAATCTGAAATGTTATAATATTCTTAAGAATATGGTAGCTCATACAAAGTGTACAAAATAATCAAGTGAACTCAACAATTACTGAATCGAATATAAGAGATTAATAGTTATACATTCGATGGAATGGATAAACATCATGATGATACTATCCCAAGAATCATGTATACCAATTTATAATGCATTCTTTAGTATCTCGAGTCGTCAATGCAATAATTGAAAGGTTTTAGTTCATACAAAGAATTGAACAAATAAATTAGTTTTTAGATATGGATAATTCTTATTAGTAGATCATTTAAATGTGATGGATTAAATGAACTTTATTTTGTTAAATGAATCTTGTTTAATGAGATAATTGAGATGATTTATTAATCTGGTTAGTTTGGTTATTGGTGTTGAAAAATGAGGTGTTTTCTTAGCTTAATACTCTGTAAAACTTTAATATTGTTGTTCTAAGTAAGTCTTTTCTTTGTTACATATATTCTTTGTGGATGATTATCTAGATTAATCCATTTTACTGTTGTAGAATGTAGAGAGAATTATTAAGAAGAACTAGACAGGATAATAGAAGGATCACACAAGATATACCGTGGAGAAACCCTTTCGGGAAAAAACTCCACCAAGAATTATTCTATTATT
>VDFB02376312.1:0-20080 GCA_007258455.2 Sequoia sempervirens | reverse complement strand
CTAATATTCAAGTATATCAACATCTATACTTACAAAGAAGACGATCTTTTCTTAATTCAGCACATCTTGTGTGAATGGAGAGAATACATTAATGTCAACACATAGAGAATTTTAATTCTTCTCAATGCATATCATACAGTGCATGCCATTTCATTTATCATACATAGCAACATACATGCCACTCTTCAATTTTTTATAAGATAAAATTCAATCATTATACCGATTCAAGATCAATACATTCTCTACAATTTAATCTCTTGAAATTATATCATTGTTCATGGTGAACTTGATAGGTTACAAAACTTAACACAATATAGGACCAAAAATGTCAAACATTTGGATTAATCACAAAGATATTTGAAAATACAACACAAAGAGAGAAGAATCATCAAATTCAATGCCAAGTCAAAAAATGTTGACAATTCCAACAATAAATCAAGTATGACCAAGGGTCACAAAATCAATCATCAAGAGTTGGTGACTAGTCCAATTAGAAGAAAAACCAAAATACAAAGGTTGGTACTTACAACACAAGAACTATTTCATCAATGAAATCAAATAAATCATCAATTTGAAACACTTCACATAACTGAGTTTCCACACTAGTTACACAAAGGGAGTAAATAGCTACATGACACCTTCCATCCAAAGTGCACTAGAGAACACACCCAATCACATTCTCAAATCAAACTATTTCTAGTTGCATGCTCATGCAATGATTCAGATATCAACACATGTTTCCATGCATTTTCCATACTTAAATATTTTTCATTTCAATGCAATGCAAGAAAACATATGAAGGCTGAATTCTCATACAATATACAAAAGTTAGATTCACTCAATACATTCATTCACTTGGAATCCAAAAGACTTATAGTATACGATCAATTTGATTACATGTTACAAAAGACAATCCATGCAATGGTACTAAGATTTCCAAAAAAATAATTCCTTATCTTATGCAAGAGATGACATTTCATTTAGCCATGCATGAGCTACCCACTTAAGGTTCTACACAATCTAAATCTCAAATCACTATCACAATCCTAATACAATGACATCTAGATGCTTATCTAGGTCAATATATTGAAGTCATTAATGATCTTACATTTATTTTATAACTTAGTTACCCCCACTTTGCAATGTAGGGTCATATAATCACCACAATCCATATTAGAAGATTACATATGAGGTAGGATCCTTTCTACCATCCTATATCTCATTAAGGGAGATAGTGTAATGTGTCATACTTAAATAAAATTAAAAAATAAAGTATGACATTATGAATATTAAATTAAAGACATAAATCAATCAGCTATTTTCCATCATAACACAATATGTCCAATATATATATATATATATATTCATTTCCAAATATCAAATTGTCAAGTTACATAGTTTGACTTAGGCCAACATCTTCACTTAATCAACTCAAGTTTACATCATGTGGTAAAAATTACAGTAATTAAAAGATGGAATTCCATGTAATTCCTCTTCAATTCTTTCTGCATTTGGTGGACAAGAACATGGTTTAGGCATTTTTCCACCCACCCATGAAGCTACGCTTCTCTGAAATTCTTCCTAACTCAAAGAATACCTGACCCTACATACAATATCTAGCAAGAGAATATAGAATGCAAGGTGGAATTTGGTGCATGCCTAACAACTACATGAATTTCTATCTACATTTAGAACATGCAAGATCAATGTTAGGAAATGACAGAGTCATGACATAAAATTAGTCCATTCAACATTATGGGCTACAAACTTGGACAAGCACATGATGCATATATCAATTAGATGATAGATTTTAGAAAATAAAAATTTGCACCCTCTTTATTTCCATTTTCAACACACATCTTGGAAGGAAACTTTCTATGTACAAAAGAGTATGTCCTCCTACTAAACTTTCCACTTGCAACATAAATAAAATGTGCAACACTTAATCAAATCATACTTGTACTTTTAAATAAAATAGAATATTCTACAAGAACAATCTATATGAGTTTACTATGTCAACTGTAACCATTAGAACACATTGTATAATACTCTAAATCAGATTTAATACTTCCAAAAGGTTATGCAACAAGAAATCAACCATTTATCTAGATCTCTATATAGATTCTCATACACGCATCTTGGTGTTCCTATAGTAACATTTCAATGCCTTTATTCCTTTCTATTGATGATGTTTTGTGCATAGCAACAACTTAGACAGAATATAATATCCTATCTCTTCTGAAAGGTAAATCTCTATCAGCAAGCCTCAAGAGATAACCACAAGGTCTCTAATGTTAGGTCTTGACAATGCATAAACAACTCAGTGATAAATGTGAAAATGTTGGTAATCACAAAGGGACCTTACTACAAGCAAAGATTGAATCTTTAATTTATCAAATCTTGCAATGTAATGATACTTCAATTCTAAATCTAACCCAAATGATAAAGAAAACAAAAGATTAGGGTTTCAGAGAGATCACTAAGATTAATGCTACTCCTAAGATTAACAATGCCAATGATGAAATACTTGAAATGGACCAATCCATCATAAACCAAATCCCGCTTAACCCAGATGAATCTACAATTTCACAAGAACAGTACAATCTTCTAAGGTAATAAATATTTTCATATCATGAAAATTCATCCAAGAAAACCCTAAGGCAATCAAAATGAATAAACCTTCACAATTGAACTAAGCACAATAGATATATCGTCTAGGCTAACTTTGCAAAGCAACTAACAGTCAACTAGCTACAAAAAGTATGGACCAGGGATCGCTACAACACTTCAAATATAAAACCATAAACATCATTGAATCAAATCTAATCCTAGATATCAATATATCAATTTTCCTCAAAGAAATTCTAAAGATAGAATAACAAGAACCATGCAAGATAAGAAGAACGCAAGTATGGCACCAAATCACAATGTCATTACTTGCATCAAATTATCCACTAAAGCAACAATTCTAGTTTTCCATTACAATACTTGCATGAGAACAACTACTTTCTAACTCTTTCTCTACTTAATTCGCTCTAGCCTCTAAAGTATCTATATTTTCTTGTCTATCTATCTAGCCCTTACAAATAAGGTGAAATTCCATATTAATAGAAACCCCCAAGATATGTTAGCCTAGTTTTATGGTTTACAATAATAATTGGCCACAAAATAGATCGGCCAAGAGAAATTCAAAATAAAATAAAATATGTATTAAATTCTTGAGCTCCATCTAGGTCGGCCTGGGATCTCCAATGCAGTTTGGAACAATACATGCAAGATAATAGGGAAGAAATTTTTTTGATGTAGCCTAGCATTAACTACCTTCCCCTTTGTCCTTATTTCAATCCACCATTTCATGTGCTTTCAAAAGTGCCTTGTCCAAGTCGAAAATGGGTGGTAAAGGAAAAACCTTAAGTAGACCTTCAATTGATGTAATATTTTCCCTAGACTACTCCACCAATTTATCCCACTCAACCTTATAGGTTTGATATTTATCAATAACTGCAATATAGGTGGCAACATCATCCAATTGATGTTCAGTAATAGGATCTTCACTGGTTGGGAAATATACATCCTACCACCATTTTCTTAATTGTTCTAGACTCAAATTCTTCGGTGCAATCTTCATTCTCCCTGTCATGATCTCAAAGAAAGAAATGCATCCATTATAGATACTAGTCAGGGAATCCTCAATTTGCTTGCTCTGCTTATATATCTTCTTCGGAACCTTCTACCTTATTTGTAAAGCTTCAAACCATTCCCAAGGATTTGCAACTCTGTAGGATGGGAGAATTCCATCATTCACTAGCTTATCCTTAGTATATTCCATGATGGTTTTAGTCTTTTGCAGCAAGAGATTTGTGTCTTCTTTATCTTGAGCTAATACCTCTTTCAACCAATCTTTAGCCCTCATAGCATCTCCTCCAGTTGAAAGAATGGCCTTGATAGCATCATTTCCTTTGGTTTGAACTCCTTGTAGCCAATTTGTTGTGGCAAGAGTGGTAGTCTTCATTCTTTCCAACTCAGTGATAGTTTCTTGGGGGCAGGAGACTTGCAGCAGAGGATGAGGAGCCAATGGACTACAAGAGTTTCATCAGATCCTCTAAAAATTTCCTGAGTCTTTCATTCTCTTTCTTCAGCTCATGTTTAGTTTGGACATCTTTCCTTAATCTCCCTAGGATTATTGTACTAGAACCCTCATACTCCTCAATATCCTATTCCATGGAGGTGGGACCTAGGTTGATAGTCTGCATATTATAATCATGCCCAATAACCTCATCTCTATTCTTATCTGGAGTAGGAGTTGCAATGTGGAACACCCTATTGTTTGCTTCATCTCTTTCAATCTTGGAAATAACCCTAGCCTTCTTCTCACCTTTATCTTTTCCTATTTTAGCTAGTAACTCATCCCAATTGAGTGGGGTATCCTCCACAACAACTTGTTTCCTCCTTATTTCTTTGTCTAGCCACTTTGGAACAGTGGACTCTAACTGTACTTCACTTTGTCCCACTTCTTCTTACTCGTCCTTAGGAGTATCCTCATTCAAATCCTACCTCTCAGGAATCTCATCGGCCTTATCTTCCTTTTCCTTAGTGTGCTCCTCTTTGTGCACAGGTGATGGAACTTTATATGCTACTTCTTCTCTTTGAGGAGATCTAACTTCTTCAGTTCTAACAGGTGAATCTTCATATGCAACCAGGGGAGATTGCATCACCCTTTCTATTTCTACCTCTGCACTGTAAAGCTCACCCTCATGAAATTCTTCTCCCTTTGTATCTTGGTGATCCTTAGCTTTCTTGGGTTCACCCTGTTTCTCTTGAGCTTCATGGGAAGAAGGGAAATCATCATGTTGTTCTGCATGAGAAGCAACTAGAGGAGGATCTTTCTTTGGCACATTGTCCTTAGGAGAAGGAGTCCTTGATTTCCTTGTATATACCTATGTCTTTTCTCCTAAAATTTTTGCATTCACCATAGGTGGGCCAACTTCTTCCTCATCCTTGGAGCTTACCTTTTGTGAAAATCTTACAATTCTTCTTCTTTTAGGCACAAAAGCACCAACCTCGGGATCTTTCTCTTTAGCTTTCTCTTTTCTAGGCTTCTTAGCCCTTGAAGTATGCCCCCTTTTCTTGGCAATAGGCCTTCTCTATTTTTATGTTTCTTGAGCTTTTTCCACTTGAACATCTTTAATCTTGATTTTAAAAGGGGAGCTCACCTTTCCCTTACCCTTGGGATCCTGTTCAGCCAACTCCTCAGAAGTAGAATGAGGGTCCAAATCTTCCATCAAATCATAGGTACATTGTACACCTTCACTCTCCAATTCCCACATTTTATGCTTCAACCATAACTTTATGTGCTTAACGACTAGATCCATTAATTGTCTTAGCTCTATTTTTTCTTCCTCTAGCTAGTCTATTTCACCAATTGGCCTATCTTTCACTGCCTCATAAGCATGGCCTTGAATCAAGTCCTCATCATCTTCAATATGGTCTAGAACTTCCTTCACATTATACAATTTGACTGATTAGATTGGAAGCCAGGAAAACTTCTTCTTTCTAACCTCATATTCATCACTACAATTGGACTAGTGGTCTTCCAAATCAACCTTATGTCTATATTCTTGGCTAGATTTCTTTTGTGCTTCACCAGTTATGTCAAATGGAAGGGCATGCTTCTCAAGTGCCTATCCTTAAAGGGAAGTCTCCAACAAACCCAGTCTTATGTTTGTCCCTTTTTATAATAGTATCAAAGTCACATATTTTCCTAGTGACCTCCAGGAGTAGGATATGATTAGTGGGGTACCTTGGAAGTCGATATGGATCCCTTTGACACCCATCAATCCTAATGTATGAGAAGGTGGGAAATTGAATGAACCAAGCCCCATATTTTTTTATTAGTTCCTTGGCCTAATCTAAAATCCTTACATGCTCTGCACCTTGAAGCCATCTGGTGATATGCATGGTGAACGCATCATTCACCCTCCTGTAACTTGAGTTCCCTAGATGCAATTGAGGGTAAACCTCTTAAATCACATCCTACCCAAAGATGCCCCTAGTACTTAATCCCTTGTATGGATGAAATCTTGAAAGTGCATAAACTAGGTAGGAAGTCATGGTGACGGTCTTAGTTTGTAGCACATTGCACAATTTCTCATGAATCACCCTACTTATGACACCTGCCCAATGATAGTTGATCTTTTCCTCCTCCATCCTTGCAATGGCATGGCACATCCAATTTTAAAACATACATGCACTCTTTAGTCCTACCACCCTGTTAAGAAGAGTGATGGCATCATAATACTCCTTGAACTTTGCTCTGAATAGCTATTTAGGTAGTTTTGAATAATGAGACTTGGTTTTTTCCAACCGGGAATTGATGATCTATTGAGCTTTGATTGTCTCTTCCTCATAGTACCTTTTAGTTGTTTCCATATTAAAAGCCACCACATGAGATCTATCTAGCATGTAAAAGGTCTGAACAATGGCGGATAGCCGGGTTAATTTTACCGATATACTGCGGGGCAACCGCTGCGTTTCCTGAAGGCCTGGCATGAGGAGCCAGCTGCTGGCGTTGCCGCAGAGGAAACTGCGGCTGCATGTTTAAGCGCTCCAATTCAAACATCAACGCCAGCCGCCAAAGGAAGGGTTTTAATGCCCGCTCATTCCTGCGGCGTTTCTTCACCAATTATAGTCAGCCTTGCTGAAATGGTGCAAGCCGGGAGGAACACCCACCAGTACAAATGTTTTTTAAATAATAAAGTAAACATGCAATGTAACATTAAACCATAACCACTATAACATATTTATAGCATTAATACGCGGTTCTCGGGGCCGCGTGAGGTTGCTTCATAACCAACTAAAACGCAGAAAAGAATAAATATTACAACATAATAATGATACATCCAATAACCATGATGCGATAACAATAAACATCACATAATACATCCATGATAAATCTCTTAATAGAGTTACAAATGAGCCTAACTATTACATCATCGTTATAATATTACATTACAATTTTCTTTGATAAATGAATTACATTGAATTTTCCCAACGCATGGATTGTTACCGAGTATAATGAAATATAAAGTCCTAAAGCCCGATCAACTGTTACAACTCAACTGCGGAAGGCTGAGAAGACAGGCGGTAGGTGAGAACAAGGTCGCGGTGGGTCCACCCAACCATGTGAATTACAAGTAACTCACCCCCCATGCTCAGAGGTGACGAGGAAGTGAACCCGACCATGAATGTCAAACCGACTCAACAACAACATGATACAAAACAAGTACATCACAAGCATACAATGAACCACCACCAATGTTCACAAAACATAACAAGTTAAACTAAGAACTCATCACAATAACATGAGATACCACCAATTTACAATCATGGAATAAACTCACAAGAATCAAAAGCAT
The DNA here is from genome assembly GCA_007258455.2 of Sequoia sempervirens. Lineage (NCBI taxonomy): Eukaryota > Viridiplantae > Streptophyta > Pinopsida > Cupressales > Cupressaceae > Sequoia > Sequoia sempervirens. The sequence continues at coordinate 12,665 of VDFB02376312.1, read as the reverse complement.
CATAAAGAAACAATATCCAGAAGAACCGAACCAACACCCAAAATACATTTCCAAATAAATTAGAACCAATGAAAGGAACATGATTCCATAATAACACTAAATCAACCATTCAATACACCATTCCATAAGCAACAAGAAACAAGTCAGACGGGTGTCAAGTAGGGAGGGTCATCACATAACTCTCATGGGATCCCCTGGCTCTTCCTCCAACTGAGGCGTCAGCACCCACCAATGGATTCCCTAGCCCTAAAATCAAAACAACATAAAAATAATGATATCCAGAGGCAACAAGAAACAAAAACAAGGATGTATAGTGGAGAGTGTCATCGCATGGTTTCACATGGATTCTCCAGACAACCTATCACAAGGTGCCACCTCCATCTCTACATGGATTCTCCAGACAACCAAGTTAAGGTGCAACTTCCATCTATGGTTCTCCTGACAGACTATCTCAAGGCACCGCTCCATAGGGTTACTCATGCGGAGTCGTTAACCTTTCGTGATGACAAGGCAACAACCTAGCCAACCACGGCCTTCTCGGTCCCCTTTAGTCTGTGCTAGCACTAACAGGTGGATGAGGCTTCATCATTATCTTGTTAATGTTTTACTACCCATCCCCCTAAATTCTATTTTTAGGTTATCACTTGTTTAACTACTCTTACGTGGGTTCCCCTGGCACTTCCTCCAACTGAGGCACCGACGCCCACGAAGAGCCACTCTCCCTATGTGGTGTATGATAAGACCCAAGGTTGCTTGCACTGCCTAGTGGAAGTCTTCCCACACCAAAGTGTCTACTGCCTGAAACCTGTCTCCAATGGTTTCCAGTTGAGCTTGGAGATGGCCCAAACTCTGCCCCAACTCTTTTCAAATAGTTTCCAACTTGTGCTTTACCTCGGGTAACCAATCACCTTCTTGTACTTGAAATCTTTGTCTCTGCACCTAGAAGATTCCAAATGCCAATCTCACCATTTTGTTTGAACTGCTTATAGGGGAACTATAGGTACTTTAATCATGCTTTTCATATCCCAATGGATCCATCTTGTAGGGTGTTCAATCATCAAAATACCCGATTTCATGAAAAGGCCTTGGTGAGGGCTAGATCCTACTAGCCCTTACCAGTCAGTTTTTTCCCTTTCTTGCTCAAATTCACCAAAAGACCAAACAGATAAATTCCACTTCCTGACACCCTTTTCTAAGCTTTAAATCCTTCACCTAATTTCAGACCTCTGTCTGTACCGTACCATTTATTTCTGCAAGCAAGAAAGGTTAGGGTAAATAGACCTAATAACTAGGGTTTTGAAACTTTCTTGTTGATTCCTTCCATCATTTGATTGTTTAGACCTAAATCCTCTTCAGCATGTTAAAATGTGACAAATACCATCATGAAACCGTACAGTATCGTACTGTACCTTCTGCCCCTGTCTTAGTTCTCTAATTTTCTTCTTCCAAACTTCTAACTGAGTCCCCAATGCTCACCTAGGGTTTGGAATAATAACTCTTTGCTTGGATCCTTGTAACTCCTAATGCTAAGTATGTACAAAGGCATGGCTCCCTTTCCATATTCTGCTAATCTCAGGAGTTTCCTGTGGACAGAGATTATGAGGGAGCCATGAGAAATCAAACGGGACTGTCCAAAACCCAAAGATTAAACTCTACCACCTTAAGCAATATTCACAAAACACAAAAGTAACCCAAAGCTATTTTATCTACAGTGGAAATTACACCTTATATCATTCAAGAAACACAAAAAAAACAATGAGGACTATATATTCAACGCCTTTCACCCGACTGTTTCTTAAGAATTCGGTGTAACTTAGAAAACAGAGACTTTAATCATAGTTCACCATACAAAATATAAATACCATGCATGTATTTTAATCTAGGAACTATCTACAGAGAAAAAGGTATGTGTACATGCTAAAAATAACTCTGATCAAATGTTAAAACAACGCGTATCATGCATAACACCCAGTTGTCAGAAAACACACGGTGTTTTCAAAACAGAGCCTAAATAAGAAACCTGCTCACTGTCTTTATTCTTATTCACACACAAACTGATTACAAAGACTCCTATCAATTGTTTTTCGACCATCCTCATGATCTTCCCATCTTTTTCCGCCATAGAAGAGAGAATTTCTAACACCCATATACCTGACTTTTAGGGAATTCTTAAAATTTTCTGACAGTTACATGCAATCAAAACCATATTGCCATGCAACCATGCACTATCCTTGCAATCTTCACCATCTTTCCTTCTTTTTAGGATCTTCCACTCTTCCATCTTGAGCAACCACGATGTAAACTGCTCTTGGCATCTTCAAATAGCGAGGAAATGGCTAACAAAGTTTAATACTTTAAATGTTATCAATTTCTGTCTTAAGCTAAACAAAACAAAATTTAACACAAAACATAACTAAAGATAGCCTTAGTCCTAGTGAATAGCTACTCCCACACCAAAATGCAAGACCTCTAAGGTCCAACCTAAATACAACAATCTCTGACTTGGTTAGAGTCAGCACAAACCAAAATTTTGCAAACAAAATGAATGGGTGCTCCTGCACCATCCTCCCCAAAATAGAAAGATTCAATCCACCCTTGGATTGAGGATGTCAGGATCAACTCCCAATTTCTTGAACTCTGCCTCCTTAATCCAGATTGCATCCACTTCAGTTTGTCCTGGTCTTTGGATGAGGTGTTCCTTATATTACTTTGTTCTGGTTTGTTTGTAGACTCTAGTATCCATTACTTTATCAGCTTGCTTGAGTGCAGTGGAGGGCAACTTAAGGTCTTCAACATCTTGAATAACTTCCTGGAAGGTCTGATCTTCATTTACTGGTGGTCCTCTATAATGGACTAAGTCTGCAACATTAAAAATAGGGGACAGTCCACTGTCCTTTGGCAATTGCACTTTGACTGCATTATTTCCATACCTCTCCAAGATAGGACAGGGACCTATCCTCTTCATTTGTAGCTTATGAGGGACTCCCTTCTGCAACCTGGCCTTGTTCAAATGTACCATAACTAAGTCACCAACATTAAATTGGACTTCTCTTCTATGCTCATCCACCTTAGCCTTATGCTTCATGGTATTTTCTGCCAATGTCTTTCTGACTGTCTCATGAATTTCCTGCATTGCACAAGCAAAATCATCTACATAACCACTCCCTTTGACTCCATCCTTCAGCTCTCTCAGTTCCTAGACACCCCTGGGATGTAAACCATACACAATTTCAAAGGGGCTCTTCCCTGTAGATCTATTAACTGTGTCATTATATGCATACTCAGCCTGCCCAATAATCTGATCCCATTGTTGACCATACTCCTTGGTCAAGCATCTAAGAAGGTTTCCAAGTGTCCTATTCACAACTTCGGTCTGACCATCAGTTTGGGGATGGTATGCAGATCCAAAGGACAGATTGGTGCCCATTCTCTGCCAAAGTGTCTTCCAAAAGTGGCTCATAAATTTAGTATCCCTGTCTGATACAATGCTGATTGGCAAACCATGAATTCTAACTATTTCCTTGAAGAAAAGTGAGGCTATTTGACTGGCATCATTGGTTGTTTTGCAGGGTATAAAGTGAGCCATTTTGCTGAATCTATCAACCACAACATAAACACTGTCCATTCCTTGCCTTGTCTTGGGTAAACCAACTACAAAGTCCATGCTTAAGCATTCCCATGGCCTAGAAGGGATTGGCAGTGGCTGGTATAAGCCTGCATTTGAAGAAGTGCCTTTTGCTTTTTGACACACTACACAACTCTCTACATATTTTCTGATATCTAGATTCATCTTAGGCCAAAAATAAAATCTTTGGACAAGCTCTTGAGTTTTAGTGATCCCAAAATGACCACTCAATGCACCATTATGCTTCTCTTGAATTAAATTCTCCCTAATAGAACCTCTAGGAACACAAAGCTGATTCCCTTTAAACAACAAATCACTTTGCAAGGTGTATTCAGCATACTTGCTATGGAAATGGTTCTTAAACTCAAGGCATACCTTATAAATTTCTGCAAAGTCTTCATCATCTGCATATAGATCTTTGAAGTGATCTATTCCCATGCTCTTCAATTGGATTTCTTGAATGGTAAGAACTCTCCTGCTCAATGCATCAACAACTTTGTTGAGAGCTCCTTTCTTGTGCTTGATGTTGAAGGTGTAGGCTTGCAAGTACTCCACCCATTTCATGTGCCTGTGACTCAACTTCTCTTGGGAATTCAGAAAACTGAGTGCTTGATTGTCTGAGTACACAATGAACTCCTTGGGAAGCAAGTAGTGCCTCCACTTCCTTAGTGCTTGGACCAATGCATACATTTCAAGGTCATAAGAAGAGTACTTCTTCTTGGCTTCACTTAGCTTCTCAGAATGAAAAGCCACCGGTCTGCCCTCTTGGCTGAGAACAGCTCCAATTGCTACATTGCTTGCATCACATTCAATGGTGAATAACTTCTCAAAACTTGGCAACACCAAAATAGGTTGAGTAGCTACCTTTTCCTTCAGCAACTCAAAACTCTTGTTAGCTTGTTCATTCCACACAAACTTGGTTTTCATTCCTCCCTTAATTGTATCCAACATAGGAGCACAAATTGCACTAAATTGTTTGATGAATTTCCTATAGTACTGAGCAAGACCATGGAAGCTTCTTACCTCTGTTGCTGTCTTGGGAGTGGGCCAATTAAGAATGGCTTCTACCTTGCTGCTGTCCATCTTCAAATTGCCATGTGATAACACAAAACCAAGGTACACCAGCTCTGTTTTGATGAACTCACACTTTTCCAGATTAATCTTCAGCTTCTCCTCCTGTAGCTTCTTGAAAATCAGCTCAATGTGTTGGAGGTGCTCTTCTCTAGTTCTGCTATAAATCAGTATATCATCAAGATACACTACCACAAATTTGCCAATGTAGTCCTTGAGGATTTCATTCATGAGTCTCATGAATGTGGAGGGGGCATTAGACAAACCAAATGGCATTACTAGCCACTCATAAAGACCCTCATTGGTTTTGAAGGCTATTTTCCACTCATCACCCTCATGTATTCTAATTTGGTGGTATCCACTCTTTAAATCTATCTTGGTATAGTACCTAGCTTCACCTAGACAATCCATGAGATCTTCAATTCTAGGAATGGGAAACCTATACCTGATGGTTATCTTGTTGATTGCTCTGGAATCAGTACAAAGCCTCCATTCTCCTCCTTTCTTGGGTGCTAAGACGGTGGGTACTGCACAAGGACTAATGCTTTTCCTAATGAGACCTTGATCAAGCAATTCTTGAATCTGCCTGGCTATCTCCTCATTCTGTTGAGGTGTCATCTTGTAGGCTGCTTTGTTTGGAAGGGTGGCTCCTGGTATCAAGTCTATCCTATGACTTATGGCTCTTTTAGGAGGTAAAGTTGCTGGTTGACCACTACTTACAATGTTCTCATAGGTCTGCAACAAGTCTTGAATCTCCTTTGGTAGTTCTTTCTTTTCAGCTGCCTTCTCTTTGCTTGCCTCTCTTGGCTTGATCATGATTGCATAGCCAACGCCTTCTCCTTCTTCTAATGCCTTTAAGAACTCTTTTTCACCAGTTATCAGCAACTTAGAACCTGCTGTCTGAACCTCATTATCTTCCAACAAAGATTGAATCTTGTATGTGACATTGTCCTTCTTGAAGGTGTATGAGTTCTTGGCTCCATCATGCACAGCTTGGCGGTCAAATTGCCATGGCCTACCTAGGAGCAAGTGGCATGCATCCATAGGTAACACATCACATAATACCTTGTCTTTGTACTTGCCAATTGAAAACTCCACCCATGCTTGTTCATTCACCAAGACATGCTGACCCTTGTTGAGCCATGTAACCTTGTAAGGATTACTGTGAGATATCCTTGTCAATTTCAGTTTGCTGACTGCCTCTTCTGACACAATATTGTCAGTAGAACCTGAGTCTATAATCACCTTGCACACTTTCCCCATCATCTTGCACTTTATCCTAAACAAAGATCTTCTTTGGCTTGGTTCCTCTTTGACCGGTTCCTTGATTAAGGTCCTTCTCATCATGAGATTCTCACCTTCCTCTGAGTTCAAAGGTATTTCTGATTGCTTGTTTGCTGCAGCTGTTTCATCTTGAATTAGATGGGTTCTCTTATCTCCTCCATGAGATGTGCTTCCTTTCTCAGGGCATCTATAGGCTGGGTGTCCCAACTGATTGCAATGATAGCATTTCATGTTGGTGAAGTAACTACTCCTTCCTTGTCCACCACTTCTTCCCCTAGGGCTGAAACCTCTTCCTCTACCACCTCTACTAGAACTTCCCTCTTGCTGATCAGAAAATCTGACCTCTCCTTGAGCTCTTGATTCTGAGCCTCTTCCACTATAGCTCCCTCTTTGTCCTCTACTGTCTTTGCCTTTACCTCTACCTTTAGGGTTCTGTTCTTGTTTCTTTTTTCCTTTCTCCTCTATCTTCAAGGCCATTTGGTAACATTGGCGTACTGATTTGAAGTTTACCAAGCTCATGTCTTCTTGAATAGACCATTTGAGTCCATTTAGGTACCTTGCTAACCTAATGCTTTCATCCTCAACCACTTTTGATCTAAGGCACAATTTCTGAAACTCCTCTGTATATGTTTGGACATCCATGTCCTTTTGCCTCAGATTATGTCTCCTCCTATGCAACTGGACTTCATAATCATCTGGAAGATAAGTCTGCCTTATCTTGGTCACCATTCCTTTCCATGAAACTATGGGACCTTTGCCTTCTTTCTCTCTTTCTGATTGTACAAACTTCCACCATGTGAGAGCTGCTCCTCTCAACCTTGACTTGGCCACCTTCACCTTTTGAGCCTCTGTTATGCCATCACACTCAAAGTGATTCTCAATACTCTCAATCCAATCTACTACTGAATCTGGATCCATTTGTCCACTGAAAAGTGGCACACCATCCAATGCTTTTCCACTCAAGGCCTGCAATGCCTTCAAGAATGGTTCCTCTGCAAGAACAGGATCAGGCTTTGGAGCTTCCTCCTCCAATTCCACCTCTTTTTCCTTGGCTTCCTGCTCTTCCTTCTTCTTTATCTTGTCCTTCACAGTGTCTGCTGTTTCTTGGACTTCATCTAGGAGTTTCTCCATCTGAGATATCCTTTCTCTGAGCAACCGGTTATCTTCCTCTTGCTCTTCTACCTTCTTTGCTAGCTCTGCATTTGTCACCATGGTTCCTTCCTCTGGTGTATTCTCTCCTACTGACTCAGTGGATTGGCTCATGAATCACAAGCCTAGAATCCAACTCTTGCTCTGATACCAATATGGTGTATGATAAGACCCAAGGTTGCTTGCACTGCCTAGTGGAAGTCTTCCACACTGTCTACTGCCTGAAACCTGTCTCCAATGGTTTCCTAGTTGAGCTTGGAGATGGCCCAAACTCTGCCCCAACTCTTTTCAAAGAGTTTCCAACTTGTGCTTTACCTCGGGTAACCAATCACCTTCTTGTACTTGAAATCTTTGTCTCTGCACCTAGAAGATTCCAGATGCCAATCTCACCATTTTGTTTGAACTGCTTATAGGGGAACTACAGGTACTGTACTCATGCTTTTCATATCCCAATGGATCCATCTTGTAGGGTGTTCAATCATCAAAATACCCGATTTCATGAAAAGGCCTTGGTGAGGGCTAGATCCTACTAGCCCTTACCAGTCAGTTTTTGCCCTTTCCTGCTCAAATTCACCAAAAGACCAAACAGATAAATTCCACTTCCTGACACCCTTTTCTGAGCTTTAAATCCTTCACCTGATTTCAGACCTTTGTCTGTACCGTACCATTTATTTCTGCAAGCAAGAAAGGTTAGGGTAAATGGACCTAATAACTAGGATTTTGAAACTTTCTTGTTGATTCCTTCCATCATTTGATTGTTCAGACCTAAATCCTCTTCAGCATGTTAAAATGTGACAAATACCATCATGAAACCGTACAGTATCGTACTGTACCTTCTGCCCCTGTCTTAGTTCTCTAATTTTCTTCTTCCAAACTTCTAACCGAGTCCCCAATGCTCGCCTAGGGTTTGGAATAATAACTCTTTGCTTGGCTCCTTGTAACTCCTAATGCTAAGTATGTACAAAGGCGTGGCTCCCTTTCCATATTCTGCTGATCTCAGGAGTTTCCCGTGGACAGAGATTATGAGGGAGCCATGAGAAATCAAACGGGACTGTCCAAAACCCAAAGATTAAACTCTACAACCTTAAGCAATATTCACAAAACACAAAAGTAACCCAAAGCTCTTTTATCTACAGTGGAAAGTACACCTTATATCATTCGAGAAACACAAAAAAAAAATAGTGAGGACTATATATTCAACGCCTTTCACCTGACTATTTCTTAAGAATTCGGTGTAACTTAGAAAACATAGACTTTAATCATAGTTCACCATACAAAATATAAATACCATGCATGTATTTTAATCTAGGAACTATCTACAGAGAAAAAGGTACGTGTGCATGCTAAAAATAACTCTGATCAAATGTTAAAACAGCGCGTATCATGCATAACACCCAGTTGTCAGAAAACACACGGTGTTTTCAAAACAGAGCATAAACAAGAAACCTGCTCACTGTCTTTATTCTTATTCACACACAAACTGATTACAAAGACTCCTATCAATTGTTTTCGACCATCCTCATGATCTTCCCATCTTTTGCCGCCATAGAAGAGAGAATTTCTAACGCCCATATCCCTGACTTTTAGGGAATTCTTAAAATTTTCTGACAGTTACATGCAATCAAGCTATATTGCCATGCAACCATGCAATCTTCGCCATCTTTCCTTCTTTTTAGGATCTCCCACTCTTCCATCTCGAGCAACCACTAAGTAAACTGCCCTTGGCATCTTCTAATAGCGAGGAAATGGCTAATACAAGCTTAATACTTTAAACATTTTCTGTTTTAAGCTAAACAAAACAAAATTTAACACAAAACATAACTAAAGATAGCCTTAGTCCTAGTGACTAGCTACTCCCACACCAAAATGCAAGACCTCTAAGGTCCAACCTAAATACAACAATCTCTGACTTGGTTAGAGTCAGCACAAACCAAAATTTTGCAAACAAAAAGTTATTCTTTCTCTTCGGGAGAAATAGAATAGTAATATTATGTTTTAGCTGTTGTTGGTAGCAAAACCGGGAAGCATCCAGCAAAGTTGGCTAGAAGGAGGGGCCTGAGGAGAAAACTAGATAATACTGGATTTTTCTTACCAGAAAGGTCCTAAAGAGTTCTTCGATCAGCTAAAGAATCCATCACGTTTGATAGAACTCAAGACCCCAATAAGACACAAGAGTCACAAGACTGGGGCAACCATCATACCACCCTTGTCGGCTCCGCTTACTCCACCAAGATTTTCACCAATACCCCACTGGATTCCTATCAATCCACCACCAAATTCATCTCAATTGCCATCACAGCTGGTTCAACCCATCCATCAGCTGGCTCAACCACCACCACCGCTACCAATGGCATTTTTTCAGAATAATCCCTCTCCATTAGGGACTATTCTGAGAGGTTTTCACGATATGCCTAAGAATCTTGAGAAATTTTTTCCCAAATACATCCATGGCGAATCAAGGAGTACTGAAGAGCACATACAAACTTTCAGGGCAGCTTGTACGAGCTCGAGATAGCTCACCATGATGTGGTTTGTAGATTGTTCCCTTATTCCTTAGGGGATATGTATACAACTAGTATCTTAATCTTCCAGTAGCTCTATTAGGAGCTATAGGACGGAAATTCTTTCATCAATCGATTCGGGGATTCGTGGATCCAACCATCTTGTTCCACCAATTCACTACCATTAGGAAGGATCTAGGTGAACCTTTGCCCTTGTTTAATACCGGGTTTCAATGAATGTATAGGAGACTATAGGACCCCTATCTAGTTTTTGAGAATAGTGCCATTCAAGCATACTTTAGAGTTATAGACCCATTGATTGGCTTGTTCCTACAAATGACTTATCAATCGACATATATTGATTCCCTGTGTAAAGTCTATCATCTAGCCATTAAGCTGCAACAACAAATTAGTTCTCAACAAGGAAGTTTGGGAGGAGGCTTTCCTTCAATGGGGTATCAGATGTCTAGCCCAACCCCTTTATTCAATACTATCCCAGGGATGTCTCCTTCCCATTATGGGCCTATCTCTAAGTTGCAGACTCAACCTCTTGTTCCCTTTTTTGCTAATGGAGCTCTTGAGTTCTTTCAACAATCACAGGCTCATCATAGTCCGCATGGTCATCACAACCAAACTAGAACACCAAATCATGTCAGTCAGCCACTTGTTGCTAAGAGTGTTGAAAGTGAAAAGACAGTTCAACTCACAAACTAAGTGGAGACCTTAAAAAAAACTCTGTCTCAAGTCACAAATGACATGGCTCAACTTAGATTGAACCCCTCTCAAAACCAAGGTAATTATCCTAATCAGAGCAATATGTCGGGCTAATTAGCTCCGAATAGCAACACTCCACCCGGCCCGGAGGTTATCAGGCCAAAACTCCCCTAACCAAGGCTATCAAAATCAAAATAAAGGATATAACCAGAGGCCAAATAACAACTGACAAAGGAATATAGGGCCAAATAATGGAGGAGTTTCTCAAAATTATCAAGCTAATGAGGAAAGGTCACATACTGCAAATGTGGCTAACCTTAATTTTATGACTAACTGGTGCAGGTTGCATGATACCACAACCCATTCTGAGGTAAACTACCCTGAAATGGAGAAAGTTGTCAAAATGGCATAGGCAGATGCCCAAACATTCCAAGGGAATTCAAATAAAGAGGTGGCTCAGTGAATATAGCAATGACTTATGACCTCTTTGAGGAGGAACCTTCATTCCCATGGCAAGATGAGAATGAACCAAAGGAAGATTCATATGATGCCCAAGCCTTTCAGACAAAGGGAGGGCACTTCCTAAAAAATTAGAATAAGGGTTTGTTCACTACATCAGCACCGCCTAATCACATGGTGCCTCTGAATCAAAGTGTTGATAACAACCCTCCTCCACCGAAAGGGCCACCTAACTTCCATAATAAAGGTAATTCACTTGGGGTTGTCAAAAGTAATGCAAGTTATAACACAAAGTTTGATATTGTTTCTGAGTTGCAGAGACAGAAAACCTCTTTATCATACTTTGACATCCTAAAGTGGTGCCCTGCTCAATGAGAGATAGTGCTGAAAGCTTTGGAGCAAGCTGATAAATCAAAAGGAAAAAACAAGGTGGCACCTGCTACAGATATGAACATAGCTTTGTACAAAAGCAAGGTAGGTACCCCACCATTTCTTTTGAGTTTAATAATATGTGGGAAGAATCTACATAATTTCCTGCTAGATTTAGGGGCTTCTGGCAATGTTATGCCATTTTCTGTATGCAAGAAATTGGGATTGAACCCTATCCAAACAAACAAGAAGGTTATCCAACTTGATAAAACATAGGTTAATGTAGTTGGAGAATTTAGAAATATACATGTACAAGTAGGGTATGACCATAGGATCCTAACCAACATAGATATTCAAGTAGTAGACATTCCCGAGACTTATGGTATGCTACTGAGCAGAGATTTGATGAAAAGTATAGGGGATATCTCTCCCTTGACTTTTCACATATGTGGCTACCATGGAGGGGAGTGCCTACGTAAATTAGGATTGAAAGTGAACCTCGCCTCAAGCATGTCATCACTGAATATGATTGTCCCAATGAGGTAGCTTATTTTGAAATTGGGATAGGAGTTTACAAAGGAGAGGAAATTTTGAACTTTTCAGTTCTTGATCCTAAAGAATTATCAATACAAAATTCCCCTGACCCCATGATTAAAGAGAATCAACAGGCATTGATCAAGAAGCTGCAATAGGATTGGCTGGTCTTGGGGGAAGATATCGATTTGCAGAGTCTTCTACTCCCTAATTGGTGTAGGATACACTACCAAAATCATTCAAAATTGACCTGCCAACCCTACATTAGCATTTTAAATCATGTTTCCCAAGCTAAGGAAACTAGCCTAAGTCACCTTGAGACCGTTGCAGATCACTTCTCATTTGAAGCCAAATAAGCAATAATGTTAACCAGGGATAAGATACCTTCAAGGGAAGTGCCTTCTCAAGTTGAACTTACCCCAGTCACATTTCCAAACCAACATATTTATGAGGAACAACCCCAAGGTTTGCTAGATACCCCTGCACTCACAAGTATACCAAAACCCAAGGGATTAATCAAAGATGCAAGTGACTATCAGAAGGATAGCTACAAATTACTTGATATATCTGAGCAGGAGTTGGAAATTGCACCTGAGGAACCTATCAAACACCTCTTGCCAATATTTCATGCAAAGGATCAAGAGCCCCTACATATGGCTCATTTTACACAAACGCCCATAATAACCTCCAAAGGATCAACCCCAGCTCATGATCAACTGTAGACCCTCACGTTTGATGGATCCAAATCCAAAACAGGCTGTGGTGTTGGGATTGAATTAATCAGCCCAAAAGGGAAAAATTTCTTTGCTTCTTATAGGTTGCAGTTTAGATGCACTAAAAATGTGGCAGAATATGAAGCTCTAGCTCGGGGGCTGATGTTTGCACATAAGAAGAAAGTTATTGCATTAATGGTTAAAGGGGATTTAGAAGTAGTTATCAAGCAAGTGCATACCCAATAC
>VDFB02376311.1:5725-20808 GCA_007258455.2 Sequoia sempervirens | reverse complement strand
CTAGTATCACCTCCCTCACTATGTAATTTAAAATTATAAAGGATACATTATCCCCTTTAGAAATTATCATTCTCATGTCCTATTTTCCATGCATACACTTATGTATTTTATCCTATTAAGTGATTGTTCATATAAATTTTGTAGCTTATTTTTCTAATATCGATCCCTTTGAATGTGTAATAATTTTCAAGATATTTTATTTAAATTTCATTTTTCATTGTACAATCTACATGGAATTATTTGAGTGATTCTCATCACTTATTTATAATTTATATATTATCTTTTGTGTATCTCCTAGGCTCAATTTGGATCACCTAAATTTATGATGGTTGCTTTGTAACCACCCATCCTTTTACTTTTAAATATTGTTGTTGACATCGATCATGTAAATTTATGATATCTAGGATGCTTGTTATGTGGTTAAAATATGGTTTAACTCATCATATATTTTTATCTTCTCAGGCTCTAATTCATTACATCCTTTGAAAATACAATCATTTGGGGGATATATTATGACTAATATTATTTTGGTGCATCCTTTATATCCCTAAAAAAATTATAATGATTATAATGGATCCTCTGTATCCTTAATTATTCTATGTTGATTTTGATGATTTCTTCACACCCTAATGTTGACTCTATTGTGTTGGTTCCAAGTCACAATCCCATTTTAATTTTTTAGTTAGCTCCTTCATAACTCAATTTTACTTGTGGTAATGATGAGTTTTTCACAAGCTATATTAATTTCTTCTAATGGCCCCTTCATTGCCACATGTCATTTTTATTTTGGTTTTATCTAGGTTCCTTTTTATCCCCATAAATTGAAGTATAGCCTCGCACATTAGCTCATTGGATTCATATATCTTCGCTAATACATCATAAACACGATAAATATCATCACCCCAAGAAAGAGAATATGATATACTTGTGTATTCATTTGTATCGGTTCATAAACAACATACATGTAAAATATCACTTGATGGGATATGGGGAAATGGCTCCATACAATGTTAATACATGACAACATAAACATCTCAAAAATGATAATTAGTGTGCCACATGTAATGAAACCATATGGATTTGACATATTCAATACACCAAGTGAATTGTATGCATGTCAACATAGATGTAGGTCTCACCTAGATCAACCTATCAACCAAGTGCATTGTACGCATATTTTTCTCAAAAGGTGAGTAAAATTGATGTGAACCCTAATTCAATTTATCATTAGTATCACTTCTTAGGTCATCTTCCCTGCAAGGAAAAAAGTCCATTAAATATTCCCTTCCTAGACTGGATTTTTCTAAGAGAGTAGGAATAGTTTGGCATATATCATTGGCATGGTTACATCACATGTGTGTTGTTCTAAGTCCACTTCATCTTATTTTTTATGAGCCAATTTATAATACCACACCAAAATAAAATGATGCAATAATAGAAATGGAAAAATACAAATATATATTATTAAAGGCTAAAACACTTTTAATGTCTTAATTGCCACAAAATTTTGATCCATATGCACCTATGAAGATATCCTATTTTGTAACTGGAATGTGGTTCTAACAAGTACTTATGAATTTCTTTTATAAGAGGGTTGAAGTATTGGTTTCAACTATGCATGAAATTCAATAGTATCTATGTAGTTAGGTTATTTTCATCAATATTAAGACAACTATCATTATTTTCTCTTTGTGATTAGTAGGTCATCCCTACCTGGTTATGTATATTGTTGTTTCATGTTCCTAAAACTCTTTCTTACCCATTTTTTTAACTCATAGTCATCTATTTAATGCATCTTCATGATTATAGTGTATCACTAGGCATCATAGATTTAGTGATCTTAGATTGTCTAATTTGATTGAACATGTATTTTAATTGATACATTTCCTCACTTCTTTGGGCCTTCAATAAATAGGAAGTGTTTCACTTGTAAAATCCAAAATGCATAGATGTGATATAAATTTAAATATTTGATGATGATGGGCCACATTAAATTATCATATTAAATCTATATACATGCCACATGTAAAGTTTAAAGCATTTATCATATATAATTAGGATATATAAACTTTGTATACACAAGTTGAGATATTTTATACATTCTCTTGATTGATAGCGGCCTTGATGCTCTTCCAATATGAATGGGCTTTGATACACAAGTTGAAATATTTTATGTACATGTCCTTGAATTAAAAATAGAACTTACATAATTTTTATGCACTTCATCAATATGGATGGGATTTGGGCATGTACAGATATAGAGATTCAGAGATTGAGATTGATTTTAGTTGACCCTTCAACCATGGGGGTCTAAAAAATTAATTGAGGGGATTTTAGAGAGTTTAGTTATAATTAGACAGTCATTAGGAGGTGTGCATGCATGTTCTAGGGAGACTTTACCAGTCATCCTTGCATGAATGAAGGATGATATTTCAAGTTATTTTCCTTTAAGTACAGTCCAGCTTATAGTGCTAAAGGAAACTATCAAAATTGAATTTTTTTCCTAGTTTTCCACTAGATCTCAGGTGAGGGAATATTAGGTGACTAGGTGCATAGATCCTAGGATGGACCCTTTGATTTATCCATGATTTCTTGTAACACATGGTTTTTATCCAAATAACAACCAAATTCCATTATATTTTGCACAGTAGTTATACGTTGAGGTCCATTTAGGCCTCAACATTAACTATTTGGATTTACCACCTCATTTGGGGTAGGGGCATGGTAGGGTCTATGACAGAGATGCTTAACATCATGCAAATCAAAAAACCCCAAATTATAGGGCCTTGGTTGGGCAGAGGATGCTTTTCGTCGCTCCATCCATTAGCCCTATTGGAGATTGGGTTGTCATTGCTCCCTAATGGGAAGCAATTGACAATATTCTTGATATAATAGTCCAAGCTCAGTGGATACTTGAAAATCATGTGGGTTGATACTTGATGAGACATCCACATAGATCATCACTTGTTGATTTAGATGTATATCTCATGACAAGTATCACATCATTAGTTGATATAGACCACATTGCATGCAATGCCCATATTTTGAGGGATACATGTTATAGATTGTCAAAAGACCTGATGAGAGCTTATGGTGTAATCTCATCACATTTGGGGATCCCCTTAGAAGATGTTAGTTCATTTGTGGGTCAGTGTTGTGGAGATTTTCAAAGTCTATTAGCTCAATCCCAACATTCTGATATCGATCCTACATCTAGATCATCTCATGGGGCACATGAACCACATACCGACCATTCTACTACTTTGGCACATGTCCACCTATTGATGATTATGATGCTACAGGTGCCCAGTCATCTACTACTACAAGTGCCCAATCATCTGTTGCTACAGGTGCCAAGTCATCTGCTTCTATAGGTGCCCAGTCATCTCAAGTTGTTATAGGTGCTCAAACATTTTTTGATACACTCGAGCAGGCTATGAGAAGAGGTTTTATGGAGATGCTCTCTTTAGGGTCAATGTCATCTCACTTACATAGTCTACTACACACATCATTGGTAGAGCTATTCCAGGGTAGGATTACAAAGGATTTGGTGGATTATATGATTGCAGAAGCTGACACTCAAGATGCAGAGATGATTCAGGTATATATGTACATATAATTTTTATGTTTTTTAACTTCTAAATAAATACATGTAGTATGTAACTTCATTGGAACCATACAACACATTTTTATAAATTATATAACTCGAAATTAATTTTATTTTTTTATACATGTATTCATGCATATGTGTCTAGGTAGAGGCAACACATGTTACTCCTAGTTTGAGGGCAGAGCATGTACACACACATTCTTCGCTTGACCATGTCAGTGGATAGGTGAACTTTAATTTTTATCTAAGTTAGCATACATATATGTACATGCTCACTTCTTCATGTGTGTGTGTATATATTTAATATAATTTTTAATTTAATTACACTTTTGTGTATGTATATATGTAGGGCTCAACACATTTATTGGAGTAGGATTCACGCTTGGATGGTCGCTTGACTAGGAGCCGACATGATGATCCGAAGACTAGTTGAAGTACTAGTCTATATATATGTGTTTATTATTTTAATTATATATTTGAGCTAGAATATGGACATGTTATGTTTGAGATCTAGAGATCATATATGTGCATGTGGATATTTTATGTTTATCAACTTATATTTCTTATCCACTCTAGACATGTGTTTATATATATGATTTGGTTTACATGTACATGTGCGTGTATATTTTCATTCAATTTTTAAGTTCCTTGTGGTCAATAGAATCAATTTCAAATATGTTAAGTGATGTATGTGGAGTAATTTAGAATCAATTTGGAATTAGATCTAAGAATTTTTTTCATGATAATTAAATATTGACATTATCTTTAATTAGTCATTGTGAGTTACCCTATCCATATTTGATATTTACAACACCAAATCCCATAGTCTCCTACAATTTGATTCAATTTCAATCAAATATGTTACTAAATGTGGAGTAATTTAGAACCAATTTTCATTTCTCTAAGAATAGTTTTCATGATTTAATATGTTAAATAATAAAATGACCCTATGCATGTACATAAAAAATACGAACCTGTGATATATATTACTTTTGAGTTCTTTGTGATTGATGTTCATGATATCAAAATCCTTAGGTTGTTTAAAGATATTAATTTTTAAGGCATGAGAGGTAAATTAATTGAGTAAATGATGGCAATTAATATTGTTTAAAAAGATATTATAATTAATTTTAAGGAATGAGAGGTAAACTAATATTGTTTAAAGATATTATATTAAAACCATGTTGTGAATTATGGTGAACCTCTTGGCCATATTAGTCTAGACTTAAAGATGAATTAAGATTGAAAAAAAATCATGATCTAGCACGGCTAAATTAAGTCCATAATCATCATACATGTGAACCAGGACTAGTATATAAAAATATAGATACAAATTTAACAATAAAAAAATTAAACTCATGTTAAATTTAAATATAATTTAGAATTTAAAAGATGTGAACTTGCTTATATATATTTATAACATCACTATATATATATAGTGATGTTATAAATATTTATATATATATATATGTAAATATTTATAACATATATATATATAACATCACTATACATATATATACATATATATACAAATATATATTTATATATATGTATGTATGTATATGTATGTATATATATATATATATATATGTATATATGTATGTATATGTATATGTGTATATATATATATATATTCATGCTAATTTCAATTTATAACATCACTATAATTTATGATTTATCATTCTAATCAATTCTAATAAAGTTCATTATAAGTTCTTTATATGAAATCATGTGTCATGGGATGTACATGGATAAAGAAAATAAGATTCATCTGGAACCATTATGAAGCTCTACCACTCGATCATTCTAATATAACAAATACTAATCAAGTGATATAACATAACATCATCTAAATGTATAGCTCTATGAATGTATTAATATGATTAGATCATGAAACACATGGACAAAAGATATAATTTGTCATACATGACATGTGACATGTAATGTTAATGTAATAGGTATAATCTAGATAGAAAGATATTTTAACTAAAATAAATAAAATATATTATGTAACTTTAATAACATCTGAGCATGTTTAAATGAAACAAGAAAAATCACATAGCACATCCAAATGTTATATCTCTAAGGTGCACACTTTTTTTTCTTAATTGCTTAAATGAAAATTAAATTTGAAAAATAATTGATTATATGACCAAGATAATAGAACTGTTGGTGTTCAACTAAGCAAAATATTCATTCCCAAACAACTCACTCATTCATGTACCACACTGATTGGTTCAGTTTTCTCTTCAATAACTTGTAATATTCTCTAATGATCATCTCTATCTAGTCTCCACTTATGACATCCACGTGCATGTGGAACTTGATGAAGAGATAGGCCAGTAGCAATTACTAGGTGGTTATATTGTAACACCATTTTTTCAAGATGGTAATCAATAAAATGAATCCCATTTTGAACAATTTTGACTTGTTTGAGATATATCCCTTGCACTACAACTGAACCTATTGGAAACAACATTCTATCGCTTGTAAATCTAGTTTTCTTAACTTCATCCTCTCCTTTGTGCAACGTAATAAATAATAACTAACACCTTCTATGTTTTCAGCCTCTGCTATGGTAGTAAAAACATCTCATGTGCACATATATACAATATTCAATTTAAAAAATTAGAACCAATATTTAATTGTATAAAAAAATCAACAAACAAATATTACAATTTGATATTTTTTTGTATAAATTAACAAATATTGTAATTTATAAATCAAGAAAGTTATAAACTTTGCACGTTCAAATTTGTATATATGCATGTACCTTTATTAATCAATCCTAAAATGTGGTCATAATCAATTGAAATTAAATGAATATCTTCAAATATTTCATCTTCATTGTATGTGTCATTAACAACTAGTGGCACCAAATTCCATTCACCGACATATCCATGTTGTTGGTTATTGCAATTATCATAATCTCCCAAAATATAATCATAACAAAAAAGAGAGTAATCTCTAGTGAATAATGTCCGTGTGTGTCTATTTTTACTCATCACATAATGCAAATATCTTGTTTTCTCTACCCTCTTGTATCCATGCATTATTCTTCTATCCACTCCTACAAAAAATATATATATATAATTCAAAATAAAATATATATGAGTTCTTAAACTTAATTTTTTAAAAACAAGCTCAAAAAAATTTCAAACAATAAAGTTAAACATGCCTGATATATCCCAAAACACTTTATTTTGACATGGGTTCCTCCTTGAAGATGTGTCAACATCACTTGAAAAGTGTTTCTTACACCATTCAACAAAATCATGTGCATCATTTATACGATCTCCCTCATAATTCCTTTGATGTTTTCTTAGAGCACATTTGATGTAAGCTCATGTGCTGTCATGTTCACCCTTTTCATGCCCACTCTCAAAGAAACTCCAAACATGTGGTATATTATCATTTCAATGATATCTACATAGTGCATAAAATGGCCTTGATGATTTGAATTATGATACACACCAATCAGAGCATACAAAAAAAAAAATCAATCTTCACACCTCTTCTTGCCAAATCCTTTAAAAACTTCTTAAAGCGGTGTTGAACAAAAAGTGTGTCATGCTCTTTATCATCACTAATATAAAAGTGATTATTTATTAATGACTCATTTTTTATATGTACTATCAACACCATCCAAATCCAATTGTGTGTGTTGATAACACACATGCACCATAATAATGACCTGCTCTGAATAGTAATATTGTGTTTGAATCTCCTTTTGATGGGTAAAAGAGTAATTTTTTGCAAAGTCGACTATTGATAAAATTGTTCCAAGTGGGAAAGTATCTCTTAACAGCTAATATTTTTTTTCTTTCCACTTAGAATAAAATGTATGATGTATGTATGGTTGTAAATTTACAAAAAAAATCCATAAATGTTCCAATAAGTACCTCCTCTTCTACATAATCTAACCTTGTGCATTCTTTCCCAATTTTTGTTTCAAACTTTATGTACATGTAATTGTTGCAATTTACCATCTTTAACATGACAGTATCTTCATTTGGCAAAGGAATTGTAGCCAGATTTCCACATGTTTCACAAAGTCCTTTTATGCATTTTATTGGACCATCTACATCATCATCAGATTTATCACATAAGATAGATGTTATGAATTGACTTACCCGTTTAGGAGGTGCATTTTGAGAACCATCACTTTCTTCTCTAATCTTTCGAAACACCTGATAGTAAAGATCAAATTCAATATGATAATGACAACTAGTTTCAAAAACCTTGTTTTCCTTCACAGAATGTTGCCTTAACATTTGAAACAGTGTTTGTCCAATCTTTATATGAGGATTTGCAGCACAAAACATCACATACATCTCATGTTGTGTTATGTCTAACCAATGTTTTATATGCAGTTGAAAATCGTCTAGCTCAATCATGTGTTTTAAAACATCTCTTTTATTTGATGAGGGATAAGTATGACCATGCCAAAAAATTGAGATCAACTTGCTAACACCATCTTCAATCTTGTTAGAACAAGGAGCCCTACACATCAATGCCCAATTTCCTTCTACAATAGTATCATCTAAAACCTTTCTCCTTTTCACATATCTTGTAAGTGTCTTTCTGCTTAAGCCAATTTCCCTTTAAAGTGGAGAGATTTGATGCTTTCTTGAAATTTGTGGACTTACAATAGATGTCAACAACACTCTTCTTGAAATGCTCTTATCTTCTGATTGAGATTGTTTCCTAATGGAACCCCAACCTTTTTTAACATTTTCAACAATATCTTTTTCTAGGCCTCGTCTTTTACTCTCTTTTTTTATCTACACCGATCAATTGTAATGGCTCTTTTAGGTCATCATGAAGAAGCAATGTTGATAACAGTTGGGATTGACCAAGTGTATCATGATTTTTGAAATAAGCCTCAATTATTTCCTTTGAAGTTCTTGTCAATTCCCTCTTAGTTGTTTGAGTAGGATGTTCAACATAAAATTTTAATCTCTATATCCATTTCAAGTAAATGATCTATATTTTTGTAAGAATTTTTTCTCTTCACCTCTTTAATTAGATTCGTAGTATGAATATTGATATGAGGAAGCCATCCTAACCCCTGTCCAACATAAAAGTGTGTATGGGCCTCCTCTCTAACATCAATTGTTTGTGCTTGGGTATCCTCCCTAACATCAACCATGTGTTCTTCAGCCTCCTCTACTCCAATAACTAAATTAGGTTGGACCTCTACTCTAGTTCCCATATGTTGAGCCCCTACACATATCATATAAAAGAGAAGATTTTACAATATATAAAACTTAGATTATTAAACTATAAATAAAGAATCAAGGTGATTATGAGTTCAGAATGAGAAAGTGTTAGGGATGTAGTATTCATCAAGTTACAATTTTCTCCAACTTTGAATTACAATTAAACTACCGATCAAGCATGCATGTCAAAGTATTTACAAGAAGAGAAAATGAACATGTAAATGGAAATAATAGATCTAGAACATTATATGTCCATATGTTCTTGGTCATGTGCATAAGTTCCATCTAAAGCTAGTTTATTTTCCTATTTATGTTAACAATCAAAAAATTATAGGAGTATCATCTAATCAAAATCTTAAATAAGCTCATTAAAAACTACTTGTAGCTAATTTATCAAATGATGAAAATGTACAGGCTTGATCCTTCATATGAACAAGATAAATTACATTCCTTAAAAATACTCAAAATGGATTGGTCAATTACTATGGTCCAACCAAATAGACAACTAAGGAAATTGCTAAGAAAGATGAATCTAGTCGATTTAGGAAGTGATATTAACTTCTATGAAAAGATAGAGGAGATTATAGTAGAACATAAACATGAACCTAAGTCATGTGAAAACCTATCTTCTCTAGAGAGGACTCTAACACAAGTGTTGACTTCTTTTGAACTTATAGATATCCTACCTCACAAGAGTTAGTACCATCAAGAAAATATTCTCCTACACCAAGTCCACCACCTTATGCTCCACTTAGTCCTATACATCAAACTTCTTCACCAACTTCCTCATCTTAAAATATAAAGTATGAATAACTATTCAATATGGGACCACCTAAGACCACCACTAATGAATTTAAGGTAGTTATTAATTTTTTCAAAGCACCACCAAAACCCAAAATATAGTAAAATTAATTTCTACCTTCATCACAGATTCAATCATGGAGCTCTAGAATAGTATCTAGTTAACCACACCACTATTTAATATGATAAGGAAGAAATACGCATTCAAATAGTGGAGATCTAATAAAAAACTTAAAATTTTAGTGATAACACATGGGAGGTAGAAAAGCAAAGTCTCCAAAGGGTCATGTCCACTATCACGAGATGCATGAATAAATATAAACAATTTAAGGAAGAAATTAAGACCCAAGTTGGTGAGTTAACAATATTTAATACCTGTAAATAGGCCCATATATTCCATTGCACCCACACCTACTCTAAAATCTTGAAAGCAATTATCAAAATGCAAATTTTAGTACAAAAAAATAGAGCATGGACATGTGTAGAAATAGATAAATATTTAATATAAACTATTTAAGCATGTGTATGTAAAAGAACATGTAGATCTTTAAAACTCAATAATATTGTAGGTTTAGGTTTTAGGAGTCTAGGTTATATATAAGAAACTCTCACAAGTCCTTAATAAAACTATAATTTATTTTGAACATTACAACTTTAATACTTAATTATTATTTATTTATGTTGTATATATACAATACATTTTAAATTCCTAGTTTATGTATGTAGATTTAACTAAAATTATAATATTTAAGAAATTAAATAGGGGTTAGGGTTTAGGGTTTAATACTTAGGCTTTAGGACCAGGGATGTTTTAAGGATAGTCAAATTACACATGTCTCCATTGGGGGAGGGTCCTAGATAGGATCTAGGGTTTATCATATCTAGATGCACTTGGCAAGTAAGGTACAAAAATATAGTAGAAAGGAATTTGATTAGTCAGTTTCTAAGTGGACTTGAGAATTTAGTTAAAATATATAATCATAGATTTAGCTCAATAATATTTAGGGTTTAGGATTTATGGTTTCTCTAAGGGTAAATAGGGTTTAAAAGATGATTTAATTGAAAAAATTACTTTAGTTGAAAACAATTTGATCTTATTGATCCTAATCTTATGTAGAAGATGATTTAATTGAAAAAAAAAATTATAATTTATAATATAAAATATACATACCTTCTCTTTGAGCATAATATCTTTGCATCCTTTCTTCACAAAATTTTTGTTTCCTTTCCGCGGAATGATTTCATGCAGCCAATTTTTTCCTTATCCTTTGATTTCCCATCTTCTTCTTTGTAAAATATGATCTCAATAATTTCGTTGCCAATTCCACATTCTAAATTTGTAAAACACTTGGAAAAGATGAACTTTTGACTACACCTAAAGAAAAATTTCCTTTATTTTTTTATATTCAAATCACAAAAAACCTTTTATATAGATGTAATTTGAATAGACATATTTCTTTGAAACATCAACTAAATTGGCCTTCAATTGAAGGTCATCCACTAAAAATTAAATAAATATTATTTTATTAAATGACCTTCATTCAAAGGCACTTGAATAATATTTTTTTGCTTGACCAAAATGCCCTTCATTCGAAGGTAAGACAATTTTGGATTTTGCTTCAAAATTTCTCAAAAAATCAAGTTTCAAACCTCAGGTTGGACCTTCAAATTTACTTAACTTGACAAGATAATTTGCAAGATTGTAGTCCTTGAAACAAGCTTTCCAACAAGTATAATTTTGATATGTTTTCATTTTATTATGTATTCAATTTTTAATTTTTATTGAACATAGGTTTTTAACCAAACATCAATTATTCATTCTACACAAGTGGAAAAATAGTAAATCATTGTAAAAAAATTCAAAAAATACCTTTGCACTAGGTATTGATGTCCTTGTTTCACCAAAAAAATGAATTTTGATATATACACAACAAGTTATGCTTGACGACGTACACCTATGTCCAAATTATAGTTACAGTGAATTCAAAAATTAATTAAAAATATGTAACAAAAAATAAAATATTCATGCACTAGATATTGATGTTAAAAATCTTATTTTAAAAATTAAAATTTTATCCTTTCTAGAAAAAAGTTATGTTGGATGGCATAAACATTACTTTTTGAAAATGTCGTTTACTATTAAAAACTAGTTATTAAAGAAGATGTTGAAAGATTCATGATTTATTTCAAAAAAAATAAAAAAATATATTTAGAATCTACACATAAATCACCACAAATCACTATTTCACATCGTCCTCAAATTCTTAACAATTTAGTTGTTATATGTCTGATAAAGTGAAGATTTAGTTAAAAATGTTGATATAAATGTCCATCTTGGTCAAAAAGTGGAACTCATTATTGTGGGATTACCCAATATAGGGGTTCATCCCATGGTGCAATGGTAAAGTGGTGGTATTTTTGTTGTGGCCACCAGGATTCAAACCTTCGTTCGACCATTGTGATCAAAGGCATTATGTCTCTACTGGTCCAATGTGCTCACAAGCTTGAACAACAACGTTGAATGTGCTAATAGTGTTCATGTCATGAGATAGGCATCATGCTTGTCTTGTTCCAATCCCTTGTTGGGTTGGTGTGCTTGTAGGATCTATGCCCCTATTGTGCTACCATGCTTGTGGGCTTGGACTATTCACTTGTGTTCATATCGGGGAGGAGGCCCCTCATTTGTGGCCTCCATACTGGCTTGGGCCAAACCAAAATTCTCAAGATATCGATAATTTCTTTTAATAATAATACGTTATTATTAATAATTATATAAATATTATATTATTAGTAAATATATAATATATTAATGTATATTTAATAATATTATGAATATAATTAATATTATATGTATTATTTATTTGTATAGATTAATTAATTAAGATAGATAAGCTAGTGTATAATTACTACAATAATATAATGTTCTATTTTGGGTCGAATTTTTCACAAGTGTCAACATATTTCGATATTAGACTTGTTTGGCTCATTCCTATTTTCTTAAGTTGTAATAGAAAGCCTTTATATTTGTTAATTAACTAGCCCCTTTTTCTAGTGACTGCTTTTGAACATTAACACATGTGCTTTTAAAATCACTTAAGTCGCCTTCATTATGTACTCGTATGGTGATCATCGCTTTGATCCTTATTGGTGCCAAATGTCACATTCCTATTGCATCACATGCTTTTACTTCATTGTGTGTTCTCATTTTTTGCAAAGCCTTCAAGTTACAATGGTGTGGTATGATGAAATGTGGCTTGTAGGTGCTAAAGTGTTATCTTATTGTATTTGTGTCATTCGTAATTGGAATGCTCATTTTGGTTTCGCAAGCAAATAGTTAATCACATGCAGTCAAAATATTTCACCGTTCAATAAAATAAAATGAAATTCAATAATCACCATTAATCCTACCCAAGTCATCTAAAGATCATCGATTGACATTCAAACTTGTAGAAGGGTTCATTGTGGGTACTATGTTCACGCGAGTGAGTAGTAATGGTGAAATCAATTGATATTTTCTAGATGACATTAGATTTTCACTTCATAAATATTCAGTTGAGCTCATAAAAATTCATAAATCTACTTGGTGGTGCGAATAATTTATGGATTTTTGAGCTCTCTAGTGTTCTCAAAAGTTGTCACATCTCAATTTCATTGCTTTCATTTAACAATGTTGAGTTTATTTAAATACTAAAAAATAGAATTTATCATTTAATATTTATGGATTTATAAATGCAATGATATATTTAAAAAATGAATATCTTGTAATTTTATGATTTAAGAGAATTATTTCATAAATATTATTGGTTAAAGGTTACTAATAAAATGGGCAAGTGTAAGAATGTGTATGTGTGGAAACAAGTTGAAGGATGATAACTTGATTGAGGCAGGGATGCTTATCTAGATGACATCAATAAGCAAGAATAGAATCTAGAATCTCACACACCACAGTAGACCATGACATCTACATTTGTCTGTAATTGATAAATATCATTTTATATTGTGTGGAATCATAATTTGGTGAAATAAGCAATCTTGTGAACGAAATGAATTGAGTGCATCCTTGTCTTACCCTGTTTATCTCAAAGTTTGATATAAAATGATATTGGAATGCATTCTATCATATACAATTATCATAAGGAGAATGATTGTATTATTTTCTCTTTTTCACGAACTTGAAAATAGGATTTTGAATGAGGAAATGGAGAAAAATAAAATAATACATATGCTTATGAATCCCTACATTGAAATAAAGATATGTATACATATATAAACATACATACATATATATATATATATAATAAATGTAATACCATGGGTTTTAATAATGAATTTGTGCCTAAATTCGTAACTCCCATAATGAATGGGATAGGGGTTGACCCCTCTCATGTTAGAAAGTAGCAGAAAATGATCAAAAAAAATAGGGGAAGTGGGCAGCCAAGTAAAAGGAATATGGAAAAAGAAAATTAAGACCACTATCTCCAAAGATAGCAAAGGAGATATTCTTGGTCAAAGGGGGCAAATTGAAGAGACAATCTAGCAAAAACTAGGAGAAGATCAAGGAAAAAGATCGACAGAGAAGGAGGAAAATGAAAGATTGGGAAGATATTGCTAATTTCTAACAAGGAAAAATCACCTAGAATCCCACAAGGAGATGTAATTCAAACCTATCTCAATTGTTTCTCTTTTGATTCAAATGGTTATTCATTCTTAAGTGCTATTTTGAAATATCATGTAATTCTTGTGCCCTTATCATGCATTTTCGTGGCTCTATAATCTTGTATCTGTCACTATTAGTTGACCCATGTCGATATGTGCTAAATCTGTTTGGGGTCAAGCCACCATGATGAGCTTGTTATTTGATATACCCAACATGCGCGAGTATCGAGTTATACACCCGTGACAGGTTCCCACCTACATGGTACATTTTCCTTGTAGTCATGGTCATTTGGCTCGACCATTGTTATTTTGTTCCATTTATCAGGAAAACTTTGTCTTGTATATTCATTGTTTGGAGCGACAGGGTTATGTTTTTCAGATTATATTGTTTCAATAGCACTCTATGAGCATCTAGCTTATTCTAGCCGAGTGATTTATATTGTTTTGATACTCTATCTATCGATGAATGACATCATCATTCATCTGGTATCATGTATGTCACACCCACCATTTCGGTGTGGTAAATGTGGTGACTCAAACCCTACTAAATGCATGGGTCAAATGATGTTTTCATTGTTTCCTTTAATTTATAAACTTTCACCATACTCTGTAAAAGAAAGAAGATTAAGAACGATGCTATCATTCGATGGAAACCCTCAACCAAATGTTGCTAAAATTTGATGCATGATAGTAATTTTGATGTTATTATGTGTTACCAATGCTTGGCTATCTCAGGCCATGGTTATATGAATCATTTGAATCATCATACGAGTGCCTATATATGTATATATATA
>VDFB02376310.1:0-44512 GCA_007258455.2 Sequoia sempervirens | reverse complement strand
CTTGTTCAAAATTTAAGAAAGGTGATACGCTTAGATTATAGAATGAAGTTGGCAAATTATAAAATGAAGGCTATCAACATTAACCAAAATGGAACAACATTATTAATAGAAATTTCCTAGAAACCAAGGCCAAGAACGCCATCAAACTTGGACAACAAAATTGTCAACCCTGGTTCATGTGTTGTCTTAGTAAAAACTTGCACCATTAAATAATCCATTTATACATAAATTCCAAATTAAGTTGATGAGAAAAGATCTTTGATATCCAACGCAGAATCCTTAACATCCAAAAATTACTAAGCTGATGTTACACAACAAGTTTCCCAACTGTGACATCATCTTCCCCATTCACTTTACAAGCACTGCCCAATTCAACTTTTGAAGGCACAAACACATAAGGTACTTTCTGTAATGATAATTTTAAAACTAATGATTAATAACAAAACTTAAGGCATCCATTAAACTTGCAAGAAAACAACTACTTGAACAAATACACAGAAGCATCACCAAATGTTTCAAAACTCATCATCAGTATAAGTCCAAAAATTTGATGTTCCTATGCAAGTTTAATTAGGTTTATTCTCTTACAACTCATCAAAATTAGAAAAAAGGGTAGCAAGTCAGGGGATTTGATCGTCAGAAAACTTTGCAATTAAAAGGGTTTTGTACTATTTCAAACATCATTTCATTAGTTTCAATCCCACCATTTTACCATGTGATTACTTCCTATACAATAAGAATCAAACTATGTTCTTTTTATTGGTTTTGATCCCTTCAATCCACCTTTGCAACATCTACATGATGTAAAGATTGCCAGTGAACGGTTGAAACATATCAGAGGCGATTGAAGGAAATCCTCTCACAAATTAAGGAATGATTTAGGTATTGCATGGCACATGGAGTTAACCTAAAAATGTTGCAATGCCCATCTAACATCTTAAAAGGTTGCAATAATGTCAAAATTCAAAATGGTACGAGAGAGAAAAATAAATACCTTATCTTTAGCCAATGAAATCAAAGGATCAAGAATGGCAGGAGGATTTGTATCAGCTTCCATAACTATAAACTCTGATGTTCTAAAGTATAACATCTTGGTTACTATAGCACCCTAAATTCGTTCAATATTAGCAAAAAGAAACTCGAGATATTGATCCACTGCCATATTGGATCTCATAGGATTCTCCTTCACAAACAAAAATGATATATTAATTGTTTAGCAACTTCCTTAATATCCCCATGTAAGTATACTAAACTAAGTGAGGTTGAGGGTTTGAAGTAGATTACCATCTTCTTGGTATGTGCTTGACTATGACTTGTATCTTGAATGAAAATAGCAATCTAGCTGCACTGTAAAATCATTGTTAGAAAAATAACCACAAAATCCTCTTTAATTAAAATAATCCTTCTAGATATTTCAAGACAAGATATTTCAGTTAATTTCTAAGAGAGCTAATTTCACTATCCAAACAACCATCAATCTATTTACTATATTTAATTTCCCAAAATTCAAAATTTGAATGTGATGAAACTAGTTCCATAATTACCAAAGATTTGACACCAAAATGTAGTATGAAATGAATTATTTAATAGTAAATGTGTTTTGATAAACCAGATATACCCTTGATATATTGATTTAAATAACAAGGAAAGATCAAACTAGAGACAGCTAAGATAACATTCATTAATTCACTTCAACAATTGAAACCAGAATTCGTCCACCAATTATAACTTCATTCTATTGATCTTCAAAAAGATTTTACAATACATTTCAAAATTTTGCCGTGACTAACATGTCAAAAAGTGTCTTGTCAATTACCCACTTTTAACATAAATCAAAAAGTCTTAATTATCGTTGTTTACATAGGATTACATAAAACTTTAAAAGAAATGAAAGATGAGAAGTGAAGAGAATTTATCAGATGTTGAAGTCCACAACACTCGCAAGATACAAAAGTTCATTACTCATCGTAAGGTACCTGTGATCATTCAAATCTGGAAAGGTCCTCTCTCCATGATAGTATCTGCAAGGCTTGGTACTTCACTACAAGGCCTATTCTTTTGGGGAAGCTAGATATGTCTCCTCCCATTGGTACACCATGTAATCATGAGGCCATTTGTACTCCTAGATTTTTTGTGTGTTGGCCAAGTGACTCTTTCATCTACTATCTAATAACCCTTTGGTATCTGTGATGAATTTTGAGTACCCAGCATCTAGTGCAATTATTCCATCCAAGGTTAAACTGAGGCAGTGAATATTTATGTCACCATCCTTCTGTATATTAGTGAAGCAGTTGGGAACAATTTTTCTAAACTCATCTGTCCAATCCTTGGATCCTTTTAGTTGATCATCATCCCTTAGTATCGTAGGCACGAATCACTGCTTTAGCATGTGAAATGAATCCATTCTTGTCTTGATCTTTTACTCTTTTGCAGACATGTATTGAAATTCATCTGTGACCATTTGGACCATTTTCTCAGTAGGCTTTAAAGTTGTGGGGGCCTCAACACTCCTTTGTAAAACTTTGCACAAAGTTGTTAAGGTGTGATGTACAGGTTGCCATTTCTTAAATAAGGGGTCCAACATAGGTACATGGGCCTTTATATGGTCAACTACTTGTGACAAGGAGACATAACATTCATACACATTTTCCAATTTGACCACAATTAGTTTAACCCTATGCTCCAAGATCTATTCCAATACCTCGAGGGTTTCTCTCTTTGCTCTTTCCTTTGCTTCTTCATTACTCTTTTTCAACTTCTAAATTTCTTGTTTTAGCACATTAACCTGTTCAACAATGATTGCACCTGTATTAGTCTAGATGGCAAGGGACTGGTATACTGTTAATTATGTGTTTTGGGAAGGACCTGCTCCCTTCAACTATTATTTCAATTTCACATTTTTTATGAATAACCTATTCACCTCATCATTCATATTAGTATGTTCTTTCTCATATTCTACCAATCTAAGCTCCATAGCTTTAACCACATCCCCAGTAAACATTGTTGAGTGCATTGTCATAGTAGCTGCCTCCAATGCTGATGTGTCTTGAAGTGTCTTTACCATGGAAATCCATCTCATTTCTTTTACAACATCAAGCAATCTTGGTTTTTCTATTCTTTTGTGCTTTGTCCAAAAGGCTAGGTTTCAAGTCTTGGATTGTAACATGTGTCACTCATTCCCTCATCTGAATTGAATTCAGAAACCAACATGGGATCTTCTTGGTTTCTTACTTGATCTAATAAGAATATATTTTTTAACTCCATCCTAGGAATAATTAGTATATTGCTTTCTAAGACCAATTTTCTTGCTTCTTGGGGCTAATAGTAATTTAATTAATCCTAATTTCTTCAAGAGTCTGGGAAACATTTTGGTCATGTTGTGACTCCTTAGTGCCCATCTTATTAATTTGGAGTCTCTCAAATTCTTTCATTTTCATCTTAAACCAAAAATCCTTAAACTCGGGAGTTTGAATAAA
The DNA here is from genome assembly GCA_007258455.2 of Sequoia sempervirens. Classification (NCBI taxonomy): domain Eukaryota; kingdom Viridiplantae; phylum Streptophyta; class Pinopsida; order Cupressales; family Cupressaceae; genus Sequoia; species Sequoia sempervirens. Next base: position 41,036 of record VDFB02376310.1, on the reverse strand, counting down.
TCCATCATTTTCAATAAATCTAAGGGAAGCAATCACCCTTTCATCATCATGCACATCTTGATCATTATGCCCATGTACATCCACTCTTTCTTCTGGTTTTTTAGCATCAATTGCAAGCTTAGGCAGTGGCTGATCAACTTCATCATCTTTAAAATTCATAATTACATCAGCTACCTCTTCAATATCCCCTACTCCACTTATTTCATATGCCACTAAGGGGCCCACTCCATGTTTCTTCTACCTTTTAGGACTTGGTTGCTCAGGGGATGTTCTTATTGTATTGTGTCAGTATCTGGTAGGGGCTCTGTGATTACAATACCACTTGGTTTGATGGGCAGCTTGGAGGATTTTGAAGATTGACCCTCAGGTTTCTTTTCTAGTTCAACATATAATATTTCAAAGTTGTCAATTATTACATTCATCCTTTTGATAGGATCCTTTTCTTCAACATGGAATCCTTGGAATCCAGTGTCCCTTTTCTTCTTCTCCTCCTCAAGCCTCTTTATGATTTCCCACTTCCTCTTCCTCTGAAAAACTTCATCAGGTGTAAAGAAATTTATTATTACACCTTCTTCGTAATCCATTACATGGGTAATCGCAGCTTTAGTGACAAATGTTTGTACATGAGCCAAGTTGACACACAACATGCAGGTAAGATAAAGTGAAATATTCACTCTTTGAAAGAAAGACATCAGTAATCAAACCAATCATTTCCAGTCTTGATGTTGTTCATTAACGTTGTTTCATGAAGTGGTCAATATGGTTGTAATAAGTCTGTTAAGTACCGCCGTTTTGTGCTTCGATTGTTGCAAGATCAAACATCTATCTAGTCTATTTTTAACTGTGGTTTTAAAGAAATAGAAAAGGATCAAGGCCTTTTAAACTGAAAGAATGTTGATTCATTCAATAATGTATTTGTGCTGTTTTCCAAGGAATTCCTAACACTGCAAAGTAATAATCTATACTGATAAGCAAAGTTTCATCACAGCAAACTTTTAACAAGAGATTACAAGTCATATTCAAACAAAACATAAGATAAAATTTGGCCTCCTTGAAAGTTAAACAATGATAACTCCAAAATAAATAATATTTAGAATATAACATGAAGCAGGTTTTGTTATAAATGCTCCTATCAAGCACGAAACAAATAGCATTTACACTGCAAAGATCACTGGAACTCATGTCTTCGATTGGTCTTCCATTTATGCTAGTTAGTGGGTCAGCCCACTTATCAAAATTCCTACCAGCTGAACCTCATAACGCTTCTAATCATGTATCTTTCTAACTCCTACTCTACTCTTCTCACATTTTCCTAACCTTCTAAAAATTTCTAACCCTAAAGAGATAGCAACAAAAAGATCCTTATAAACCCTCTAGATCTCCACAAAAGAGGCGAAACACCATACTTATAAAATGTGTCAGATGCGTCGGCGCAGTTTAGGGTTTTATAAGTATGGTGTTTTTGCCTCTTTTAAAAAGATCTAGAGGGTTTAGAAGGATACTTTTGTTGCTATCTCTTTAGGGTTAGAAAGTTTTAGAAGGTTAGGAAAATGTGAGAAGAGTAGAGTAGGAGTTAGAAAATACATGATTCTGAGCAGTCGCTATAATACAAAGGGACTCGAAAAAGCAAGTTAGGGTTTCGAAGTAAGTTAGACATTTTTCCTAGCATAGATGGAGATAATATGAAGACATGGGTTTCTGTACACTGGTGATCTTGCCAGATTTGTAAATGTTGCTTATCTGTTTCATTAACAGTAGAAGCATCTAGATTTAAATCTACTTCATATTATGCTCTACAATGGTATTTATTTTGGGTTAATCATTTGATTTGAAAAGCTTTCAAGGAATTAAATTTTATCTTATGTTTTGTTTGACTGATGATTTTCGATTTACTGTTAAAGTTTACACTATGAATGAATGAAACTTTGTATCAATTATAGGTTAATTTTACTTTGCAGTTCTAGTTTAGGAATTCCTTGGAAGGCAACAAGTCTGATTAGTTGAATGAATCAACATTGTTTTTAGTTTAAAAACCTTGATCTATCTTTTTTTCTATTTCTTTAAAACCCCTGGTTAAAGTAGGTTTAGATAGATGTTTGATCTTGCAACAATCCAAAAGCTTAAAACCACCAGGACCCTTGAAAATTACAGCCATATTGACCACTTCGTGAAACAACAACGTTGTGAACCAACATCAAAGACCTTGGGAAATGATTAGTTTGATTATTGAATGTCTCTTTCATGAGAGGTGAGATATTTTCACTTTTATCTTACCTGCATGTTGTGTGTCAACTTGGCGCATCAACAGTTTGCTTTATAAAATTAATATTCCCTTCAAGATCAAAGACCCTTTCTCCTTGTGACTTCAATGAATACCGCATCTTCAAATAGTTTTGCAATTCTTCAAGAGTGTCAGACCCTACAGATAGCTGCTAACATTCAGTTAGGTTAGGGAGGAATGTCCCCTTTTTTTGTCTTTTCATAACATCCTACTCCATCCATAACATTTTCCACATAAATTCTAAAAATGCAATTTGAATAGAAATAAATTTAGGTAGAACATGTGGGGCTTAAGGACACCCATAGACCCTTATTACTATGTGGTATACTAAGAAGAACTAGTCACTAAAATTGTGAGTGTGTCCCTACTCTGGCTTCAATGCTAAAGGTCTTAATACTTGCATTATTTTATTAGGAAATCTTTGTGAAATATGACCAACAACGGCCATGACTTTTACTACAAAATCATCATGAAATATTATATAATCACTATTTTTACATCTACTATCCTAGATGTAACACCAGTTTTGTACAGGCAACCTATTCCCTTCATCATCAGTCATTCCCAAACACATTCTTTTAGTCCATCTATTTCTATTTTGGTACAATATTAAATGACACGCAAAGAGTATTTCCTGAAAGTGATGGGAGCTAAGTTCTCTCTTACTTGCAAAAATCCCTCATGTAGCCTTTCTCAATTTCAGCAACAAAGTCATACTCAATGTTGACTTCAGGATTTTATATCCTCATTGCCATCATCATGATATAGGTTGGCATCCTCTCTTCAACATCTATTCCAAGCACTTGGCAGAAAGAAAAATAAGTTCTATTGAAATATACTTGGAAGTCTTCTATGGAAAATGGCTCATTTTGGGAGGGGGAGATACATATCCTCCTATTGTTTACACCCTTTTTCATGTGTAAAGGAAGTTCATCACTCCTGTAGGTTTTTATCAATCTCCTATAATCCACCTCACTTTTGTCCAAGTCAATCTTAGTGATAGCTTGTTTTTTTAGCATAAAACACTCTATAATTGCTTCTTTAGTCAACACCACTAATGGTGAACCATCTAGAATTCTTACAGTCCTAGTAGTCGGGTGATAATATTGTGCCAATACTTTAATAAACTCAACATCTATGAGGACATTTGGGACTATCAATTTGGCCAAATCTAAGGTCCAAGGATTTGAAACTCGAATCTTCTCAACCCATTTTCATAAAAGTACCAAAACAGATCCCACCCTGAGATAGGGATAATTAGGTCTCTACATCCATGGGTTGTATCTTTAAAGACCTTTTTGGATCCTTTTTCTACAAAATTAGGTAACACATCTAAAATGGATTGTTGTAGGGACCTCTTCTTTGATTTAGAAACTATGGACTCTTCTTTTTACTCGCAAGTTGACTTCTTTTGGGTGGCAAGATGAAGAATTTACTCCTACTTGATTTTTTAAGTGTCTACTTGTAGAAGCAAATTCAGTTCTTATACACTTGTTACAAAGGATTTTTGTGAACTTACCTGACAAAATAATAGTTGCAGAGTTTTCCCGCTTGAACTTCCTTTCCTCTAGTATGCTGAGCTTTATGAATGATTTCCAAAATGTTGTTGAGTCCCAAGTAATATTTGTTGTTGAGCTAGGTCACCTCACTATTAATGTGAATTTGTGCAAAATAATTCAGAATCTGCCCATATTTTGAGTTTGAATACATGTCACTGATCTTGGGAAATTGAACAGTAATAATAATTTAATGCTTTGATAGCTTGTACCACAATACTTCTCATTTATTTCAAGATGGCTACGAGTTAGCGCTAGTAGTACCGCCACCCCGAGCACACCCCTTTGGACTCTCGCAGGATGACGAGTTAATTCTAGTGGTTGAGTGATTGTTCATCACCATACTGCTCTGTCATATCAAGACCACTGTAGGGTAGCGATAATAGTACCACCACCTTGTGCACACCCCTTTGGACTCCTGCGGAACAAGTTAATTCTAGTGGTTGATTGATTGTTCACTGCCATACTACAGTGTCACTATTTACCCCTTGCAGGGTTGTAGTTTACTTTAGTTGTTAACATGTTCTCACCGCCACCCCACAGTATTCATATTTGGTTGTCGTGGTAGTGCGATAAGCATTTGTAAATTGACCTATATGTCCCACCATCCCACACATATCTCTATTGATTGTTGTGGTAGTGCGGTATTGGATTTTATTATGAATGCAGTATTTTAGATATCATTTTATTGAAAGATTGAACAATTTTCTAATTTTGTGTCTCTCAGTTTTAGTTTTTAGTGTCAGTCAGACCTAAGAGATCATTTATTTGTTTGTAATGGGGAGGCTTAGTTCACCTAATGTTAAGATATCTATATGTATTATTAAATCACAGATGTTCATTATATGTTTGCATCTAGAAAACGTATAGGACATACAAGAAATTATATTCTAACTAAACAAAATTAATTTCAAATTTTCAACCAAAGTAAGAAAACTAAGAAGAATGATTGAACCTAACTTTAAATGCACTTCAAATCAGCAGTGAACATATTAGGTTTTGTATACAATGTACCAACAGAATAGTGATGATTACATTCAAAAATGTATCAGTAAAACAATAGTGAATAAGCATACCTATACTTAGATCTTTATCACATTCAATAATAAATTACACCATACATATAACCAAAGTTTAGGTCACAAGCTAACCTCTTAAGGTGACAAAACATCATCATAATCATCTGCATTTCCAGAAAGATTAAAATCTTGATCATTCATGTCTACATCTGCTTGATTTTCTTCCTCATTTGTGACACGCAATGCATTCTCTCTCCCAATCTCTTCATTGGTAATCAAAATGTCTTCTTCAAACACTCCATCATCATCTTCATCCACTTCTTCAAATTTTTCTTGTAAATTAACATATTTCCCATCAGACATTATATCAACAACTTCCATGATTTTTCATTTTGAATGAGACTTTGTTTGAATGGCATATGGCCATCATGTGCTTCTTACATCATCAATTAGAAATGATTGGTTAATTTGAAGAGGGGAAACACATGGCTCATCCGTCTCTGATAAAAAAATTCTATTTGCATGCACAAATCCATACTCATCAAATTGTACTGCAGATGGTTGGATCCACTTACATTTTAATAATATAGGACTATTTTCACCATATTCCACTAGAATAATTTGTTGGATGAATCCAACATAAAATTTCTTCTTAGTTTCATGAAGAAATTCAACACTAACAACACAGTCACAATTTATCTTTCCTTTGTCTTTTTCTTCCACTCTTAAATGACTACCATAGGCCCACATTCCACTGAAACGCATAGCCCATAAATGTGGAGATTGTGAAAGCTCACTTTCCTCTGTTGTTATATCTTGACCTTCTTCTTTTGCATCCCTAACTACATTAGCAATCCATTCTTCAAATTTTGGAAAAGAATCACCTCCAATCAAATCAACATGACATATGTGCCTTTGAGGTCGCTGTTGCATCAAAGCTTGATTGTCTTCTTCATATTTTCTACATAGAATATTAACATACAAATAAAAAGATTGATAATATAAATGTGTAAATGCAATTGAGTAAATAAATTATTGTGTTAATTTTTTTTACCTACGCAACTTATCGAACGAAGATGTGTTTTGAAGAATATAGGCATGTATCGCACTTCTTTCTTGATGTGATAGCTTCAAGCGACATCCATTTCCTTCCAATACTTCATCTGCAACTGTGTTTTCTTCGTCATCGTCCCATACATGCCAATTGAAATTTTTAAAATCCTTCATATATTCTGTGCAAAATCCCATGGCCTCTTGCATTGAATATCGCTCAAACATGTTGCCTTCCAGTTTTTCCCTAGTACAAACATTTCTTTTCAGAACCTTCATATATTGTTCTATAGGATACATCCATCTTGTTCTTATCAAGCCATAATGATTTAGTTCATATTGTAGATGTATCAAAAGATGCATATAAATGTTAAAGATGTTGGTGGAAATTCTTATTCCAATAGATAAAGGACTTCAACAACCTCCTCCCTCAAACTATTAAAGTTTAAAGGATCTAATACATGTAAATTCATTCTTTTTAATATTAGGCCCAACTTTATAATTGCCAATCTTGGCCCCTTTGGAAAACTTAATATATTTACCACAATAGGTAAAATATTCTCCATTATGACATGATAGTCATGGGTCTTGAAGCCTCTTAAGCCATTAATGTCAGTTTGGCTTCTAATACTACTACTTACATATCCAGTGGGAAGCGAGTCTGAGACATCAAATGTAACAATTGAGCACATTGTTCCTTTGTCCAAACATAAGGAGCACTAGGTTTTCTATATTTTTCATCATCATATTTTTCAACCCAAAGATTTCAACAAATCTTTAGTTGTCAAAAATCCTCAAGTGATGAAATAGTATCAAAAACACCATTTTAAGAGTTTCTATAATAGTATAGGCTATATTTTTCTCAATATGCATAAATTCAGCAATATGCCTAATGGCTATATCCTTAAAGTATGGCAACTTATAGAATATGCACAACCTTTTTACACCACTTTCACTACATGGATCATATCTATTACTCGCAATCCCATCATTTTCAATAAATGGCATTCTTTTTTGTCCATTCTCAACAATGTAATCACCTATTATTAGCAATGGTGCTTCACGATTCTCTTCTTCACCATTGAACCGTGTTTTTTGTTGACAATATAGATGATCCATTTTAAGGTAAGCATGATGTCCACAATAAATACACTTACGCAAAATTCTTGAGTGCCTCACAAAATCCTTAAAGTTGCATGCAGGACATCCATGGTATCCATGAACACTGAGACAAGACAATGTGTCATATGCATGATCATGAATCGTAAACAATAAAGAATCTCTTAAAGTGAATTTGATTGAATGACCATCCCTTATAGATTGAATTGCTTCAATTCCTTTCCAGAATTCCATTAGCTCATCATATAATGGCTCTAGATAAGCATCAATTGTATCTAAAGTCACACTTTTCTTTCCTAGTATATCAATGATAGCATTAAGAAAAATGGTTTAGTTGCTAATCATGGAGGCAAGTTATAATTTATTAAAAACACTGGCTAAGTTGACCATTTAGTACTTTGATCTGAGAATGGGTTCACCCCATCTAGAGCCAAACCCAACCTTATATTACGAGGATCTTGAGAAAAATCAGGTCATTTGTTATCAAATTCCATCCACATCTTAGAATCAGGCACATGTCGTTGTTTTCCATCAGTGCTCTTATTTTGGCCATACCATTGCATAAATTCAACAATGTCTCTACACCTATACATTCGAAGTAATCATGGGATTACCGAAAAGTGGTGAAGAACCTTTCTAGGAACCACAGTTGATTTCAACCCTTCTCTATACCTCGCTTCATGAAATTTTAGACATTCACTCTCACTTGCAAGATTCTTGTGAAATAATACACAACCATTCACACATGTGTGGATGTTTTCATACCCTAAGCCTAGCTTAGTGATTTCCTTTCTACATTGACTTCATTTTATTGGCAATGTGGAGTCAGGTGGTAACAACAAACTTAATAATGCCAATAACTTATCTACACTCTCATTTGTCCAACCAAACACCACTTGCAAGTTAAGAATTTGAAGGATTGTTGTCAAATGACTTAACCTACAATTAGCATACAAAGGCTTTGAAGCATCCTCCATCAACTTGGCCCAATCATCATTTAGACCCTCATTCAACATTTTATCAACTTCAAACCCTTCGCCTAACATTGTTGCCTCTTCATCTATGTTTGGTGCCACTTCATCTATGTTTGTTACCTCTTCATCTCTCACACTCTACCATTCTATCATATTTTCGTAATAATTGACATTCCAAGGGCTTATACCACTATTCCCATATCTTATCATATGTCGATAAATCTGACTTATTTTTTTCACCTTTCCACCAAGACAAGCATTACATGGACATGTATATTTTTCCATGTCACTCTCATCAGCTATTCTCTCATCAAATGCATGGTATTTCAACCTTTGACATTGATCCATCTGTAATGTTCTGCACATAGCAACAAAAAATTGTAGACTAAGAGAAAAACACTATTTTTTTTAATTGAAAGGCATTTCTATAGCAATAGAGCTATAGAGAGCAAATAAATTAGAGAGTTTAACTAATGAATTGTAAAAAATAATTTTTGTAGTTTATATTCAAATTGATGATTACATTGCATTTCACATCTTTCAAACTCAAAGCATTACTTCACATTGCATAACTAATAACTAGATGTTGATAGATGACAAAATTTCAATTACAATATAGTATTTACAAAGTCAATCTAAGCAGTTATGCAATTACTTCACATTGCATAACTAATAACTAGGAGCAGCTGCCAATTGCATTTTCTTGTCATGGCATTCCATGAGACCACATTTCTTTGAGGCATTTTTTCAAAAAGTTCACTGCCTTGTCTATGCTACCACATTTTTCATACATGTCTACCAAAGCATTTTATCAAACAGTTCATTGCCTTGTTGCTATGGCTAAAAGCCTAAAAAAAGTGCTTTCGAACAAGCTAAGGATGCTTGGAAAAAATCTATCAAAGCATAATAGTAAGCAATAGCATAGACAAGGCAGTGAACTAGTTGAAAAAATGCCTCAAAGAAATGTGGTCTCATGGTGATGGAACTCCATGACAATCCATAGCAATTCACTTGTCATGGCATTCCATCACCATGAGACCACATTTCTTTGAGGCATTTTTTCCAAAGTTCATTTCCTTTTATATGCTACCACATTTTTCATACATGTCTACCAAAGCATTTTATCAAACAATTCACTACCTTGATGTTATGGCTAAAAGGCTAAAACAGGTGATTTCAAAAAATCTATGGATGCTTGGAAAAAATCTATCAAAGCATAATAGTAAGCAATAAGCTATGGTCTCATGGATTATTTTTTTGGCACAAAAATCAGCATGATTTTATTTGCAGGTTTTAAACGCATTTTTTTGGCAATTTTACTATTTGAAATGGGGAAAAATCTTTGTGGTCAATTTTGTGCACTTTTTGATTGTAGGATTCTCATAGTTAGTGAAAAAGGTAGTGTTCATGAAGGAATGGAAAATATGTGTAGAGCCTTTCGATTATACCTATACTATGCAATGGTATTGAATCGTTTAGCAAACCATTTTTTCTTCACAGGGCAACATTTTCTTATGGAACAATTGACTAAGATAGCTCTTGTTTCAACTAACCACCCTCTCATGAAATCTCATTCATATTATAATATTGCACAATCTTATCATAGTAAAGGTGATTATGACACCACTTTTCAAGGAAAGCCAAAGGCCACAGGATTTTAGGGATAGGTTCAATTAAAGTTCAGAGATCTTAAGAGTTCTCTCTCAAATTTTGAAAAGGTTTTGGAGGTCCACCCTACGAACTGTGAGAGCTTAAAAGTTGTAGGACATATATATGCTCAACAAGGGCAGGTAGAGAAGGATTTGGAAATTTTAAGAAAGGCAACTCGCATAGATCCACATGATACCCATGCATTTATCAAGATGGGTGAGTTATTAATATCGTCAGACCCCAGTACAGCCTTAGATTCTCTTAAGACACCAAAGTCTCTTCTGAAGAAGAACAAAGAAGTACCCATTCAATTGTTAAACAACATTGGGGTTCTTCATTTTGAGTGCGATGAACTAGAGTTGGCTCAACAAACTTTTATGGAGGCATTAGGAAATAACATTTAGGTTGAATTTATAAATAAAATCCCTAGTGCTAATTTTGCAATTTTTCTTGTGCTCTTTAAGGATATGAAATTCTTTCATCAACTAGAAAAAGGTCGTGTTTCACTTGAGTTACCATGGGATAAAGTCACAACACTATTTAATCTTGCTAGGTTGTTTGAACAACTACATGATGCTGAAAAAGTAAATCTTTTATATAGGCTAATATTGTTCAAGTTTCCTGATTATGTGGATGCATATCTACATCTTGCAGCCATGGCTCAGGCTCAAAATGAGATCCAACTAAGCCTAAAATTGATTGGGGATGCACTTAAGGTGGATAAAAACTCATCAAATGCTTTATCTATGCTTGGAAAAATGGAACTAAAAACAGATGATTGGCTTAAAGCAAAGAAACAATTAAAGCTGCACAAAGTGAATCAGATGCAAATAATTCTTATGTTGACATTTCACTTGGAAATTGGAATTATTTTGCAGCCTTTCGCAATGAGAGGAGGGATCCAAAGGTGGAGGCACAAAATCTTGAGAAGGCTAGAGAATTGTGTTGTAAAGTGTTGGCACAGAGACCAGGAAATGTTTATGCTACAAATGAGGTAGCCATTGTGCTAGTTGAAAGGGGTCAATTTGATATTGCAAAGGAAATTTTTACATAGTTACAAGAAGCTACAACAGGAAACATCTTTGTTCAGATGCCTAATGTGTGGGTAAATCTAGCACATATTTACTTTACACAAGGATAGTTTGCGCTTGCAGTGAAAATGTATCAAAATTGTTTGAGGAAATTCTAATTTGGCATTAACATCCAAATTTTATTATATTTAGCACGAGCACATTATGAAGCAGAATGGTGGCAAGATTGTAAAAGAAAATTATTAAGAGTAGTAGAACATTATTGAGAGCAGTAGATTGTAATGAGTGTTTTGAATTTGTGTTTAATGTAATGAGGGTTTCGAATTACCTCTGAATTCGCTGCAAAGCGTGTACCGAAATCTGATTTTGCTATAAAGGGCCTTGAAAAATTCAAATTCGTTGTATAAAACTCTGAATTCCTTTCCCTTTCTAGCCTTTTCACAAGTCTTCAGGCCCTCTTTGAATCCTTATTTCCCATGCAAGTAGTTGTTTGTCAAAGCGCCTCATGCTAGGCTAACGAATGAAGCAAGGTCAAGTGAGATGAATGAATCTGTAATGAACGTGAATAATTGCATGAATACATCGCACACATGAATACATCACACCAATATTTGGCTGAATTATTTTAAAAAAAAATTTGTCTACTTTGGATTTGATTATTAACTATTTAGTCATTTTTATTTCTCTAACTAAATAATATTTTAGTCAACGACCAAATTAGTCATTTATTTACTCATTTATAGCTGAGTTGTAAAAAATGAGTAGAATTTAGTCATTTTTAGTTGTTGTGACTAAAAGTTTGTCACCTAGTCATTTATTTACCAAATTGTACTAGTGTAAGACATGGTATTGTAACTATTATATGAATATATAAATATATGGAGTTATAAGGGTTTAATATGGGGATGTGTTGTGGATGGCTATCATCTTTGTTTAAAGAGATATGTGAAATTTTGTTAGATATAGATTCTTACTAGACCTACTCTTTTCTCTCACTGTATCCTTTGGGGTATAAACAAACTACATAAGGATACTAGGGTATGGATCTTCAAACTGTAATTCCCCATTTCCTCTTGCAAACAAGCCTCCTCTCTAACATCAATTATTTGTGCTTGGGTCTCCTCCCTGTCTTCAACTATGTGTGCTTCGACATCCTTTTCTTTCGTAGCTAAATTAGGCTTGACTTCTACTCTAGTTTTTGTATATTGAGCTCCTACACATATCATATAAAAGACAAGATTTTATAATATATTTAAGGGATATATATATGTAAAGTTCTCATGTTTTCAAAAAATTATATAATTTTTTTAATTCATTTTAATTTATTTTATCAATTCTCTAATAAATATATATTTAATATATTGGTATCAAAATATTGAAATTAATCTTCATAGTTTAATTATTGTAAACTCAATTCTCTAAATTGGCATTTTATTATAAAATATTAGAGTAGGATTAGATTAGGAATTTATTAAGTGAAATGTTTTTGAGTAAAAAAGCAAGGGAAAGGGCCCCTGAACCCAAACAAAGAGAGACAGGCCTCATAGCTAGCAAAGCAACACCAACAAAACTAACCGACGAACTAACATAGGATAAAACAGCACAAGGCCATCAAGGCCAGGAACCAACCATCACTAGTAGAAAAACATTATCTTCATAAAGGCACATAAAGAGAGAGAGCTAAAGACACCGAAGGGTATGTAGACCCAAGGAAGACATAACCATGATAGCCAAAAACAAAGAGACAGCTAGACCATACTAGTTTCTTGGAGTACATATTAAGTTCCATTCATTTTTTAGCCAATCAAGCTCATCACCCCACGCATCTAAATATTTTGCTAAATTTTCCTCTGGCTGCTCCTTATCTTCCTATGGGGGAGGCTTCTTTCTCTATCTCTTCCTTTCTTTGGCCATATTTTTAACCTTACCAAATATCGCTTTCCTCATAATACCCAAAGTTATTGAGGTCAACCCTTTGAAAGCTTCTTCCATCTTATCGACCTTTTTTTTGTAGCTCTCTGAGCATGGTCTCATAATACTCATTGGGCTTGTAGTCCTATTTCAAATTTTTTTATAAGTTCCCCACCTCTTGAATATCCTCCAAGGGGATTGCATCCACTTCTTCAATGACTTTCTCTATTTTTTTGTCTTCAACATCTTTAGAGTCCTCTAAGTCCTGAACAACTTCTTAGTCAGCTCCTTCCTCCTCATCCTCTTCTTCACTTCTTATGGATTCTTCTTGAATCTCTTCCCCAAGAACTTTTGCAATTTCCTTCTTATTGATGTCAATAGTCCCTTCAACCTCCAAATACTCATCAACAGATTCATCAAAGAAAAGTTTTCCTTTTGTAGTTTGGTTCACCAATCTAGTGAACCTCCTTCCTCCTTTACCACTACTAGAATCATCTTTATTTCCTTGTTCTTCTTCATCTACAATTTCAATAGTAATTTCTTTGATGTTTTAAATTTTGGGTTATCTTGCTTTTTTTGTTTTCTCATTGGTAGACTTCTAGAAGGGTTAACAGAGTTTTTTTCGTCTTTCAAAGAGGAGATGGATGAGTTCCCTTTGGAAAGAAAACCCTTAATGGAGGATTGTTTAGATAGAGAGGGGTCACCAAGGTTTTTGAAATGGGGAGGCTTAGCTGAGGAAGTGCCCACATCATGAGAAGAACTAGGGTTTGGTTGGGGACCAACCTAGGTGTTTTGAGCTAAATCCACATGAAATTTAGTTTGCATTTGTAGGCTAGGTAGAGCCATCAAGGTAGAATTAGCCTTGGTGAAGGGGTGGTGAGGCCCCTTTAGCTTTGCATTATTTAAGGGAGGATAACAGAAAAAAGAAAAGAAAAAAGGAATATTAATCTTCTTGTTCCTTCTAATATGATTGAGAAAAGGAAAGTGGTAGCATGGAAAATGGTGTACCTTCCTTCCAGCATAAAATATTTCATTATGGTACACTAACAATGATGTAAGGAGTTGGAAGCCTTTCCCTATTGTAGCCATTTTGATAGCACTATAATTTATCCTCCCCCTCTAGAAAGCTATTAATGAATCGTTGGTAGTTTCCATTATTGATTTTGGCCACCCTTAAGCGGCTACACTCTAAATGTGTAGCCTCAGCTATCAATTTGGTAGTCACCATGAAGGCAATACTACCAATTTGAACTCTATCTTCCCTCCAAGAGTTTTAGAATTTTGTAGTAACGTAATCGTTATAGCCCCTCATGGCCATAAAGAAGGGAGTCATTCCAACATTTTCAAAAAGCCTCCAAAGGTTGATGTTCTGACGAAGAGGCACACTAGAAAGAAATTCAAAGCATTTGTGCGGGCCCTCTATGATTTTGCAGAGTGAGAGAAAGGCACTAAGATTTTTACCAACAACAATAATTACCGCAATAAGAGAGGAGATAACCTTTCGTAGGGTAATTAGGAACTTAAAAAAATTTAGGGGAAATTTAGAGACCCTACCTCCATGGCTAAAATCACCACTATTCTAGAAAGTTCTTTCATGAACTTTAATAAGAACCTTTAATTCATGCAAGGCCCAATAGATTATAGTCAAGATAGTTGATATCTCAATTTGACACCTAGAATCTATGTGATTGATTTCATCTATAATAATCATGATGATTATTAACATCCCCATCCATGTAGTAATGAAAAGAAACCTCATGGCGGGATACTTAAGAAGCATGTGTAAGCCTAATAAACAAGTACTCACCAATCCCAAAATAAATATAAAAGCCTTTGAAAAATCAAAGGTCAAATACAAAATATCCTCCTCGCTTTTCCATATCTTGTTAGAATGATTAACTATGAGGGAGATTAGATTATAAGTCCCAAAAAAACTTACCTTTTGATTATTCCTTGACTTAACCAAAAACACAAGTTTATACAAAGCATTTTGATTAGTGGGCCACTTATCCTTTTTATACATTTCCATAATCTTGTGAATCATAAAACACATCCAAATTGTAACCCAACATGTGGTTAGATGCCCTAATCCTACTGGCATAAGCACGAGCACAATGAACACCTTCCTTCCCTCAATTCTTTTGACATGTCATCTCCTAAGTTGGCCAATTTGAAATCAAAAAAGGGTTGGAGAGTTTGACTCTAGAGTGAGCCCACAGACATAATTTCAACCCTTTAATTTGGATAGATTGGAGTCCCATCTTCATTTGAGTAGAGAAAATCCCATTCATACACTCCTTGAAAATATAGTCTTTAATCTGGAGTGGAATATTATGATAATTCCAAAAATTCCATTGGGAGTTAGAGAGGCCCACATTAGCAACTGAGTCAATGACATTATTTCCCTCTCTAAAGATTTGAAACAATGAATACCTTTCCAAAGAGTTAATCACCCTTCTTCATTCCCGAATCAAGTTGTTAATCTTCCAAGGGGGTTAGCCTAACCATTGAGGGACTCGATTATCAATTTAGAATCCTCCTCAATAATTACCTTAGTAAAACCAAGTTTTGTCAGCCTTCTTATTCCTCTCCAAGCAATAGTAGTCTCTGCTTCCACATTGGTATCCATCCCCAAGAACTTGGCATAGGCCTCTATGCATCTTCCTTTATGGTCTCTTATAATACCCCTTGCAACCACAATTCTAGGTTGCCTTTAGAGCATCCATCAAAATTTAATTTAACCCATCCTTTTGGAGGAGGTTTCCATCTGGTCCTTTTCCTATTTAGAATATTTTCCAAATTAACTTGGGTGAGATCATGGTTAAGTCCCCATAATTGTTTGATCCTAAGTTCTTTGTAGTCTAGCATAACTTTTGAGAGACCAAAGATTTTTGAGCTGAGATTTTCCACAATTTACAGTTTTGTACCATAGAAGACCCCACTACTAACTATTTGCTTGTCCCTAAAAATTCTATTATTTCTATCCTTCCAAAGGTTCCAAGAGACAAAAGGGGGAACCTGTCGCCATAATTCCTTAATGGTGGGATGTGTGAAAGGGCTAAAACACTATTTGGTTGCAAGATCCCTTAAGTCATTCAGTAACACCAAATCAATCATAAGGTTCTGAAGAGCCAAAGACTAGACTTCTATGGTAAAAGAACTTTGAGTAAGCAGATGGGAAATTGATTCTTCCTCATCTAAACAAAGGGAGCATATATTAACAAACTAGAAACCTCTCCTATTAAGAACATCAACAGTAAGGATTTTGCCATGCATAACTGCCTACCAAAAATAATTGATTTTAGGGATCAATTTGGTATTCCAAATTGGAAGCCAATTGAGATTCTGGTCAATACTAGGAGCAACATCTAGTTTTTCATAAGTTGATTTAATAGCAAAGGCCCCATAAGGTTTATCACCCTAGATCCAATCATCCTCTCCACCTTGGAGCACCAAACAACAATCTCCAATCAATGAGTTAAGAGTAGCAAAAAGATCAAAGAAAGCCGACATATTAATTCCTCTTCTTAGATTCAATTCCAAGGCATCTTCCTAAAAAAAATTCCATCTAGGGATCCCTCCAGACTAGGTAATATAGCCATTAAGATTAGGTACATATAAGCTTGTGAGGTCATTTCTTAAAGTTGATAACTAAGAACCAAACTTAGAGTAGGGCTTCTCACCCATGGTTCATCTCAAAAATTGATGGACCTCCCATTCCCTGCTTTCCTTCTAGCTCCATGTTATTTAAGTATTCCTAGTTTTGAGAATATTACTCCAAAAAGTAGATCCTTTTGACAAACCTTGAGAGGACAACAAACTACCAAGGGGGTCATTACCCATATATGTAGCATTGAGAATACTGGCCCAATCTTTCCAGCCTTGAATCAAATACCAACCCATTTTGGATAAGAGAGCCTTATTAAAAGTCTTTAATCTTCTTATCCCCAAGCCCCCAAATCGCTTTAGGGAGTATACTTTCTCCCAACTAACAAAAGCAATCCTTTCTCTATCTTTAGTCCTAGTCTAGAGGAAATTCCTCTGGATTTTCTCTATCTTCCTCATAATAAAAGTTGGGATATTAAAGAGAGATAAGTAGTAAACCAATATGTTTTGAAGAGAGGACTTCAGAAGCTAGAGCTTACCTACTTGATTGAGTAACTTTCCTTTCCAACCTGCAAGTTTCTTATGGATTCTTTCAATAATCACATTCCAAAAGGAGTTAGGAGGTTTCTTTGTATTCAGGAGAAACCTAAGTAGGCATCAAGGATCCCCGCTTCTTGACAACCCATAATTCTTAGAATCATGTTCTTCACTTGCTGAGTAGTATTAAAAAAGTACAATTTAATCTCAAGTTATAATTTATAAATTGGCTTGAAGCAGCAACATACTCATTAAGAATAGCCTTCCATTGTGTTGCATCCACAATTGAGGCCGCCCCAAACAACATAGTGTCATAAAAAAAAATTGGTGAGAAACCAGGGCTAGAGAAGAAGCAACTCAGATACCTTGCTTCCTTTTTTCGAAGATTGTGACCAAGGACTTCAACAACTATTATGAAGAGATAGGGAGAAAGAGGGTCTCCTTGTCTCAGCCCCTTACCACAATGGAACTATTTTGTAGGAACCCCATTCAAAAAAATAATTTTAGCTAGTGGAAGAAACACACTCCTTAATGAGCCTCAAAAACTTCCCACAAAATCCATTTTTTTCTAAGACATAAAAAAGGAAACTCCAAGAGACCCTATCATAAGCTTTAGATATGTCCAATTTAAGAACCATTCCTAGGTTCTTAGAGTACTCCATTAAGTGAATGAATTCATGGGAAACAATGGTCACGTCCATAATATGTCTTCTAGTCATAAAACCTTTTTTATTTCCTAAAATAAGTTTATCCAACATTGGCTTAAGCTTGTTAACCATAATTTTTAAAAAAAAATTATAAGCAGCATTACAAAGGCTGATAGGGTGGTAGTCTAACATAGAAGAAGAATCTTCTTTCTTAGGAATAAGGACAATGTAGGTAAATTTAAGTTGGAAAAGAATTCTACCAAATCTAAAGAAATCTCTAGCAGCTAGAAGGAGGTCAAGAGAAATGGTTTCCCAAAAATCTTGAAAAAAAGTTGGTGGAAAACCATTTGGGCCAGGGGCTTTAAAGGCACCAAAAGAAAAAACTACAAATTTTACCTCTTCTAGAGAAACCTTATTTTCCAGAGTCTTAAGATCTTCCTAGTTCACCATCCTCGGGATAACCTCAAGTAGAGAATCCAACAGAGAAGGAGGGGGGGCTAGAAGACAACCATCATTTGTGAAGAAGGAAATAGCCTCAACCATTAAGTCCTCTTACTTGGTGAGAACACCATCATCCCTAACAAGAGAGAATATAATGTTCCTCCTCATATGTTTTAGTGTGGATTGGTGGAAGAATTTTGTATTCTTATCACCTTCTTGCAACCATTGCACTCTGGTTTTTTGTTTCCAAAAAATCTCCTCTTTCCTAGCTAAATCAAACCATTCATTTCTTAACTCTTTCTCCTTGAACGAGGATTCTTTGTCAATGGGACCCAATTCCATCATCTCTTGGATTGAATTTAGATTAGAGAGGATGTTTTTCTTAGCCTAGAAAATATTCCCAAACATTATTCTATTCCAACCCTAAACATTGTGCCATATTCTTTTTAGCTTTTGAGCCATACAAAACATGGGAGTTCCACGACAAGGCAAGTTCCACCAATTCTTGATTAGATCCTTAATGTCAGGGTGCAGGTTCCACATTATTTCATATTTGAAGGGGTAAGGGCCAAGCTTTCTCAAATCCTCCCAATTCAAAACTAGGGCACTATGGTTAGAAGTTGATCTAGGAAGGGTAGATAACTGTAATTTAGCTAAGATATACTGGTCACCTAAAATTAAAAAATTGTCTAACTTGACTTGGATATGTTCTTAACCATGACCTCTATTTGACGAAGTGTAGATCCTGTGAGGTCGACATTCAGGAGGCCTTGGGAAGAAATAAAATTGGAAAATTCTAGCATACTATCAAAGAAGTCTTCATTTCCTCCAAGTTTCTCTAAAGGGTAGAGGGGGGTGTTAAAATCCTTAGCAAGCATCCACTTCACATTTTGGTTGTTAGATAGCAACCCCAACAAAGAATCCCAAAGGTGTTTCCTAACAGATCTAGAGTTAGGGTCATAGACATTAACAAGGTTTCATTTAGCACCTTTCATTTCATCTTCCAAGACCACTTCAAAACAGTTACAATTACTAAAGCCTTCTTGACCTAATAGCCTATCAGGATTCCAAAGGGTAGAAATCCCTCCAGATGCCCCATCAACTTCATTAACACAAAATGTAGGCCCCAACCAAACATTTTTAACCATCTTCTCAAAACTTTCTTTCTTCATTTTAGTTTCTTGGATTAAAAGAATATCAATCTTCAGATCTATTATGGTGCACTTTAAGATGTGTTGTTTAAGAGGACTATTAAGTCCTCTAATGTTCTACAATAACAACTTCATAACCACCAAAAAAAAATTAGTAAAGATTTTTTTGGCTCAAGGGGAGAAATATCCCCTCTCAATTCTGTGATTTACTACCATTGGTAAGGCCCTCCAGAGTCCTATGTTTCCTTGAGGCAATGTCTCTAGCCACTTCCTTGATTCTAGCATCCTTATTATTTGTTCTACCCAGTTTTGGTTTGTTTCCCACATCACTTTCTTTCTTTTCTTGGATTTACTACTCACCTGATTCCACAGATCATCATTAACCTCACGGTTCGAAGGAGGGAAGAGCTCTGTGAACCCCATAATTTTCAATGATTCTTGCATTTTCAACTATAAAGACTCATGAGGAACATGGTCTTCTTTTGTCAAAGAAACACAAAGGTTTAGGCCTTTATCATCATCTTGTCCAATAGCCAAAGATAAGGGGGGCCCATCCACTAC
The DNA here is from genome assembly GCA_007258455.2 of Sequoia sempervirens. Classification (NCBI taxonomy): domain Eukaryota; kingdom Viridiplantae; phylum Streptophyta; class Pinopsida; order Cupressales; family Cupressaceae; genus Sequoia; species Sequoia sempervirens. Next base: position 21,502 of record VDFB02376310.1, on the reverse strand, counting down.
AAGGTCAACCTTTGAGACATCATGATCCACATCAAGAGGTGGGGAGGAACCACCCATCAAGAGACATATCCTCCATAGCCTTATTGTTTTTCAAAATTACCCCACCCAGGGGAGCAACATCACACCTTTTAGGTAATGGGGTGGACTTCTCAATAACCATGGACTTACTCTGCTCTTTACTGGGAACAGGGGAGGAAGAGACAACAACCATTTTATCCTTTTGGGGAGGCTATTTCTTACAAACATTACTAAGATGTCCAAACTTTTGACAGAGTTGACAAAATAATCTAGCATTCTCATTTTCCAAGACTTTAGTCCAAGAACCAAACTTGGACTTCAAAGTGACAGAAGAAGGAAAAGACCAGTCTACACTAGTGAAGCCACAATAGTGGTTTACAATTCAAGTGAGGAATGAAAACTCACAAAAAATGACCCCAAAGAAAAAAAAGTGATTTTGGGGGTTCGTACAAACCTATTGGTTCGACTGAACCCATTAGAGGTTCGCTCGAACAAGGTTTTGACCGAACCCCTTTGAATTTTGACCGCCAAAAAACCAAAAAAAATGCATAGCAAAGGGGTTCGAATGAATCAAGGTTCGAATGAACCCTAGTTCAAGCGAACCCCTAGGGGTTCGCTCGAACCCCCCTTATCCCTCATCCCCCCTGAGACACAAAAAAAACCTAAATTTTGGCACTTTGGAGCTCGGGTTCAGGATGAAAATGGATGAATCTTCACAAACCCAACTAGAATCAGGTAGTCCTTAGAACAAGCTATCCAACAGATATAATTTTAATATGTTTTGGTTTTATTATGTATTTGCTTTTTTAGTTTTATTAAACATAGGTTTTTCATCAAAAATGAAGGTCTTTGTTCTGCACATGTGGAAAAATAGTAGATTATCAAAAAAGAAATTCAAAAATATGAGTGCACTACCAGATATTGAAGTCCTTGATCCAACAAAAAAAATATTGAATTTTGATATTTACAAAAAAATTTACGCGTTATACAGTCGCACTATGTCTAAATTGTAATTGGTTTGACTTGAAACTTGATTAAGGAAAAATATTCAATAAAAAACTATCTAACCAAGTGGAAGCACTAGATATCGGAGTTACAAATCTAAATTTGAAAGAATTAGAATTTTATCCTTCATGGAAAAAAAATTATGCGTTATACGGTGTGCATCACTTTTTAAAAATGTTGTTTTCTGAAAAAAGTTAGTTTTCGTGGGAGATGGAAAAAGAAGTACAATCTGATTCCAAAAATTTTGAAAAAAATATTTTTAGAATCTACAGACAAAATGTAACAAGACTCTAGTTTGCATCATCTTCAAATTCCTCATAGTTTAGCCACTATAGGTACCCGAATGTGAAGATTTAGTTAAAAATAATAATTTCAGTGTCCAGTTTGGCCAAAAATTGTAAACCACTATTGTGGGATCACCTAGACCTTTGGGAGGTAACTTTATCCACAACAAGACTACCAAAGGAGTTAGCAATCCCTTGAAACACCTTAAAGTTCCAAAATTCAAGGGGTAAACCAGGGAGTCTAACCCAAGTAGGGGCTATAGAAGCCAGATCAGCAAATGGGTCTAAACCTAGCTTCCATTTACCCAAAGCCAAACAGTTCTTAAAATTCTTGTCAAATGCCCATGGACCCCCATAAGGACAGAAATACAATCCTCCTGATTGTTAAAACTAAAGATAAAGAGACCATTTATCATGGCACTCACACAAACTTCGCCTTTGAGAGCCCAAATTGAAATAGCCCATTTACATACCTAGTCAATTTTGGGCCTAAAGGACAAAAAATTCCCAACAAGCAACAACTAGAGGTTTTCAACCAATTCGTCCATTATTTCATTTGGAGTAGAGATCTCTAGACCATTCACAACACATCACTCATTAGATTCAAAAGTGGAGAAAAGAGCCTGCCACGAGACAAACCTTTTTCCAACCAGTTTTTTAGCATAAGACTCCAAATTCCCTTTCGAAAAAGGAGAACCATCAGAAGATTGAAGGGTGACAGTGTGCCTTCCCACCACAACAAATTTTGAACCTGATGTACTAGTTGCATGGGACAAAACTGCGCCTCCTAACAAAGCAAACAAAGATTTGGAAGGGGACACCAGTTGGGGCCCCCCACCTGACATCACCATGGCCACTCCAAAAAAGAAAAAAATTAAAATCAAAAAGTGTGGCAAGCAACCAGTATATCTAGTTAAGTGAAATGTTAACATAAAGTGAAAAATAAAAATTATTTAATAGAAGTAAAAAAAATCCATTCAAATTGATCAAATGATAGAGCCAATAAATTCCTAGGGTTGAAAAAATAGACCACATTAACCAACTAAGTTTATCTAGCACGATAGTGACCAAACTCCCAGGACTTTAGAGATAACAAAGTCAATAGATTAGTTGTCTTCTCAAGAGAGGTGGGGTGATTTCACTCTATTTTTGTTGCATGTCTCAATTTGGCATGGATAAACATCCTACCTCTTTATTAGAGTAGTCTTGTTCCCCTTATGCTAGTAATTATTTTATTAAATATCCTATAATGTTGGAGCTATGGTTTTGAGTGTCATCATGATGCGTGTAGATCATATGCACCTTTTTTATTGATAAATTTCCTTCAAAATAAGTGAAATAAGAGAGGTTATACTTTCCCCTAGTGTATAGGAAAGGACAATATAATTAAAGGTGGTTGTGTTATTATCACTCAAGGAAGATGTTTACACTATTATGATGAAACATAGATGCACTTGAATTGTGCAAACATTAAATGACAAAAAGAAGAGATGGAAATATTTGAGTTCTAAATATAGGTACTAGCAGAATGATGTGAATAAATGTGGGAATAGAATCGAAAAATTAGTCGTGAAATGATATGATTATTCAACCCATTACATCTCACAAGGAAAAGAGGAAAGATAAATTTTGAAAGGGTGATGTGTATTGAAAGTGAATATCAAAGGTATAGAGAGAGTCATAAATGGACTAAAATAACATCTTATTACAAGACATGTGGGAAGTGTATTAGCTATATGAATAGGGAACATAGTGGTTTTAGTAGAGGCATTAGAAATGGTAATGGGATCCACAACAAAGATAAGTGAATATAAGGATTTTATGGAAGGAAAAACAAGTATTTAATTGAAGTTTATTTATCAAAGAGTGGCTAAGAATTTATGAAGGATAATATTTTATGAGACCTTGTCTAAATGGAATAAGTGGAAGGATGATAAGGTTAGATTCTAAAGGAACATGTAGGATGTCGAGGATGGTCAATGAGATATGTCTAAGATCTTTCATCATATTTTTGGATGATTAGAGTGTTTAGGTAGGTAGATAAAGGTCACAAGGGGGATCAATTAGGGAAGGGTGGGAGAGGGTTTATCATCTACAAGGTGAGTATGTTCAAAAAGGTTTTAAACAACTTTAATGGAACATAAAGGAAATTAAAAATGAAATGATATAGATGGAGTAGAGCTCATTGGATATGGGATAAAGGGCTCACTAAGAAAAGAGACATGAGAAGGTTGAAAGAAGTAAATTATAGAAACAAGAGGTAAAATCCTTAATTTTTTCAAAGGATTATTACATTTAGATTATGATAAGTGAGGGTAATTTAAGGGATAAAACTATACTAAAAACGAGATATATTTAGGTCATGGAAAACATAAGAAAAGGAGTATAGGGAACTAAGGGTAAGGTACAAAGCTAGTCTAAGGAATGGCTAGTTAATTTTGTTAGAGAGAATTTGGCCAAGACATAGTCATCATAAATTTAGCTCAATAATTTGATCATGTAGAAGTCTCACACATGATACAAGGGATTACCATAGCCATTGTAAGTTTTTCAAATTAAGATTCCCAAAATAAAAGGGTATGTGAGGGTCTAAATGGAAAAGAGAGAAAAGTTGTGCAATTGTTGAAGTGAAATTGAAAGATGAAGAGAAGAATTTGAATTAGAAGAAAATTCCTAGAAAAAAATTATAGACATAATATAGATCAAGTGAAGTGAAAGAGGAAGTAGCACATAGGTGAAGAGTTAATAACATCCAATGTCTAAGGTGAGGTATAATTTAGATCAATAATTAGGAGGTTTGTTATATTCATAGAAGTGGAGATAAGAGAAGGTAGCTCACATCTAATAGATGGTGATTCCTCCAAAAATGGATGTGGTATGAAAGGATAGTGAGTAAATAGGGTAAACGTATTGAGAGGTATTTATAGTTGGGAGAGGGAAAGTGGATACATCATCAATATATATCATATATGGAAGATTAGCTATTATAAATTTGAAACCTAGAAGTGATAAATGATTATAGCATGATTAATAGTGTTTGGAAGGTAAATTTCCTCCATCAAAGTAGGATGGGAAGAATAGGAGAAGAGTTCATCTTGAACTATAAACAAATGATCAATAAAAACATGGGCCTCATCATCACTTGATGAAAAGTCATGCCAAATGTATTAAAAGAAATATTATCCATAGAAGTCTAAGAGCCATGTGTTGGAGTAGATAATCATGTTAGGGTTAGAAAAAAATGTTATCTAACAGTTAAATGCAGATTTGATCAATAAAATAGATAAATAAAACACACACAAAATTATAGCAGAAACAAGACAACACAAAGAATTTAACATGGTTCACCCAATCCGGACTACATCCACAAAACTGCAGCCATCCAATGATTTTATTATCTAGTGTAAAACATATTACAATATTGCTAATAATCTCATACTGCAACCCCCATCCAAACCACTTATAACAATCCTTTTAGAAGCTTCCAGAATTAGGGTTTTTACAAAGTCAATTTTTTTTCCTTTTCGGTGACGACACAAAAAAATGGGAAAAAATAAATTTCTTCAGGGGCTATCACCCTCGAACCCCCACTCGAGGCCTGACCTCGAACCCCAATAAGGATACATGTCGGGTGTACAGTATAGCATGATCAGTCGCCACATACCACAACAATCTCCCACTTGGAGACTGATCAGGCTCCACACCAAACAATCTCCCACTTGGAGACTGATCAGGGTCCACACCAAACAATCTCCCACTTGGAAGTTGATCTTGGACGACACTGTTGCACTTACAGCTCTGATTGGAAATAAACACCTTGCACCCTACTGTTTTGTTATACTTGAATTCAACCTTGAAGGCCAACCGAAGCTACAAAGGAGCTCAGCTTCTCCCGTGTCACCGCCTTCGTAAACATATCCATTGGATTGGCATTTGTATGTATCTTGTCCAGCTTGACCTATCCATCCTCCAACACTGACCGAATAAAATAATATATTAATTGTATGTGTTTGGTTTTTCTTTGCAAGATGTATAGCACTCTAGCTGTTTGTAAACCGGTAATTTTCAGCCTGTTGTTTTCCAACTCTTCCATGAAAATTTGTAGCCATATCATCTATTTTGTCACCTTTGTTGCAACAACATAGTCTACCTCCGTGGTGGATAAAACAACCACCTTTTGCAACCGAGAAATCCAACTCACTGTTGTTCCACCAACTGTAAATACATAACCTGTGGTACTCCGCCTGATATCTATATCCCCTGCTAAATATGAGTCAACATAGCCTTTTAAATCAATATTAGAGCCCCCCAAACATAAACATTTATTAGATGTACCTCTCAAGTACTTGAAAATCCATTTTACTGCATTCCAATGCTTAACACCGGGATGACTCATATACCTGCTAACAACTCCTACAACATGTGCAATATCTGGTCTTGTGCATACCATGATGTACATTAAACTACCTACAGCTGAAGCATATGGTACCTTGGACATTTTTTCTTCCTCCTCTTGTATCTTTGGACACATATCCTTAGTCAATTTAACATGACTGGGCAAAGGTGTGCTGAAAGCTTTTGCATTCTCCATATAAAATTTTTGTAACACCTTTTCAACATAATCAACCTGAGATAAAAAAAAAATTCTATTTTTCCTATCTCTTGTAATCTTCATACCAAGGATTTGTTTTGCTGGCCCCAAATCCTTCATAGCAAATGAATTTGCTAATTGATGTTTTAACTCCTTTATGTGATCCATGTTAGACCCCACTACAAGCATATCATCAACATATAAACATAAGATAATGTGGTTATCATCATCTAACCTCTTAAAACAAATACAATGGTCTGAATTACACCGACTATAGCCTCGCTCAGCCATAAAACTATCAAATTTAATATACCATTGTTGAGGTGCTTGCTTCAAGCCATATAGACTTTTCTTCAATCTGCACACAAGTTTTTCCTTATCGTTGACCTCAAATCCTTGTGGTTGTTCTATATATATTTCCTCTTCCAAATCGCCATGGAGAAATGTTGTTTTAACATCAAGTTGTTCTAAATGCAAATCTCCAGTAGCCACAATACTTAAAACAGTACGAATAGAAGTCATTTTAACAATTGGAGAAAATATTTCATCAAAATTAATACCCTTTTTTTTATGCAAATCCCTTTACAACTAATCTGGCTTTAAACTTTTTCTTACCTCTATCCTCCTCTTTTAGCCTATAAACCCATTTGTTTGGTAAAGTCTTTTTACCTGCAGACAACTTGCATAATTCTCAAATCTAATTTTTCAGCAAGGAGTCCATTTCTTTTTCTATTCCATGCTCCCACTAAACCTTGGTATCCACCTACATAGCTTCATCATAACATTTTAGTTCACCAGCATCAGTTAATAAAATAGAATACAAAGAGGGAGAAAATCTTTCTAGAGGTCTACTTATCCTTGAAGATCGTCTAACATTCACTGGAGTTTGTGGTATTTGTTGTTGTTGCGGAGCATAAGGAACCACTAGAACATTGCTATTTGGTGTATCATCGAGCACTACATAATCATTTTCTTTCTTCTCATGTTGCTACAACTGATTTTTGTACAACACTTTCTCATTAAATATGGCATCTTTGCTTCTCACAATTTTTTTATTTTCAAAATCCCAAAGTGTATAACCAAATTCATCAATGTCATATCCAACAAATATACATTTCTTTGATTTTACATCAAGTTTGGTTCTATTTTCATAATCTATATGTGCAAATGCTTCACAACCAAAGGTCTTGAGAAAAGAATAACTCACTTTCTTACCTATCCAGGCTTCCTCTGGAATATCACAACCCAAAAGATTACAGGGACCTCTATTGATTAAATAAACAGCAGTGTTTACAACCTCTGCCCACATGTTTAAAGGCGGCTTAGCATGCAATCTCATAGTCCATGCACGCTCCATTATTGTTATGTTCATGCGCTCAACCACTCCATTTTCTTGTGGAGTCTTTGGAACCGTTTTATGCCTACGAATACCATTAGAGGAACAATAATCTTCAAACTCTTTGTTGCAATACTCACCACCATTATCAGATCTGAGACATTTTAACTTTTTACCTATCTCATTCTCAACCAAGCTTTTTCATTTCTTAAAAGTTTCAAATACATCAATTTTTTCTTAAGGAAATAAATCCATACATTCTTTATTGCATCATCAATAAAAGTGACATAATGCCAAGAGCCATCGAAAGAAGATACTTGAGTTGGTCCTCATACATCTGTATGCACAAGCTCTAATTTCTTATCTTTCTTTTGTTTCCCATCCTTAAGAAAGCTAAGTCTCTTTTGTTTTCCATACACACAACTTTCACAGAAATCCATATTAACACATTTTAGACCTAGTAAAACATTATTTGACTGAAGTACTTTCATACCTTTTGCACTCATATGCCCAAGTCTATTATGCCATAGTGTTGATCCAGAATCCATAGCAACTATTTGATTTTTTGCCTATTGAACTGTAGCAACTGTTCCTGAACATCAATTTTTATCTGCAATAGCTAAAGTAGAAGGAACAGTACGACCTGTACAAAGATATAAGGTGCCTACTTTCACACCTTTTGCTACCACTAAGGCACCTTTCATAACCTTCCAATTTTTATTACTAAATGTAACAACACAACCCCCATCATCTAGTTGTCCTATTGAAATTAAATTTATTTTTAACTTTGAAATGTGTCTTACCTCATGTAGTAGCCAATGATTCTCTTTCTACAACTTAATCTTGATTCTTCCATTTTTAACAATCTAATAGGGTTTGTTATCTCTCAAATTAACCAACCCAAAATCCCCTTGGACATAATCAAGAAAATAACTTTTATGGGGCGTAGCATAAAATGAATCCCCTAAATCTAACACCCAAGAATCATCAACATTATCAAGGGAAAGAATCAAAGCATCCTCAAAAGATTTATTACTTACCACATTTGCCTCTTTATTGACTTCATTTTTGTCTCCTTTATTTTTCTAAGACTAGCAATTTTTTTTAAATGACTCGACTTACCACAGTACCAACAATCCCTCTTGTCTCTAGATTGGGACCTTTTTCCTTTGATTTTCCTTGTGACTTCCCACGACTTCTAGAATTATTTCATCTCTCATTTTTTCTACCCTTGCTTTCTACATTCAAAACACTGTCTGATGTGGATGTTCCACCTAAGCTTTTCCTACAAATTTCCTCGCTCAAAATAACACCAACAACATCATCAAATTTCAATGCATTCGAACCAGAAACAGAATTGCTAACAGCCATTACCAAGTTATTCCAACTTTCTAGCAAAAAACACATAATCAAAAGAGCCCCAACTTCTTCATCAAAGTTTACATTTACAAAAGTTAATTGACTGGTAACCATATTAAACTCATTTGAATGATCAGCAACTGACCCACCTTCTACTATTTTCATATTAAACAAACGCTTCATAAAAAATACCTTATTTGAAGCAGAAGGCTCTTCATATAACTTCGCCAAGGTTTCCATCAACTCTTGAGTTGTCTTTGTTGTTGTAATATTGAATGCCACCAATTGTGTCAGGCATAAACGAATGGCTCCAAGTGCCTTTCTATCCAAAAATTTTCATTCTTCATCACTCATTATTGTCGGTTTCTTGGCTATTCCTTCCAATGGCCTCCCTAAATCCTTCTAATAGAGATAATCCTCCATCTGCATCTTCCATAACTGATAGTTCTGCCCATTCAATTTATCTACCTTCAATTTACCCTCATTTGCCATTGCTCCCACTTAACCATGAGACTCCCACTCAACCATGAGACTTTCTTGCAGACGATAATCGAACACAACCCACTCTAATACCACTTGTTAGGGTTAGAAAAAATAGATATCTAACAATTAAATGCAAATTTGATCAATAAAACAGAGAAATAAAACACACAAAAAATTATAGCAGAAACAAGACAACACAAAGAATTTAACGTGGTTCACCTAATCCGGGCTACATCCACAAAACTGCAGCCATCCAATGATTTTATTATCCAGTGTAAAACATATTACAATCTTGTTAATAATGTCATACTGCAACCCCCATCCAAACCACTTATAACAAGTTTTTTTGAAGCTTCCAAAATTAGGGTTTTTACAAAGTCGATTTTTTTTTCTTTTTTGGTGATGACACAAAAAAACGGGAAAAAAAATTCTTCAGGGGCTGCCACCCTGAGCCCCCACCCGACCTGGCTTGGCCCCGGAACCTAGCAAGGATACATGTCAGGTGTACAATATAGCATGATCAATCGCCACATACCACAACAAATCAACTATAAGAATAGGATCAGGTCACAAGTAGTGAGGGAATCTATAAGACCTCAATAATTTGGGAGAGAATGCTTAAATAATCTTGTGTTTGTTTTGATCAAGAAATCTGGGAAGTTTCATGGCATACAAGGAATTTGGATTGTAGAAAATGACTTTCCCTTCCATATATCTTCATCTAAACTGGATAAAATGAAGAATTTAAGAGTTCTTCCACTAGGAGACTTTACAACAGTGACGGGTAAATGCAATAAAAGCTTTAGGCATCTCAGACATTTTTTGAACTAGAAGAAATTGAGGGTTGCCTTTCAATAGCAACCAGGTAGACAATCTAAGGTTCTTGGACACCAATTCTCAGCATATCTTCTAATGGAGCCCAGAAAAGGTAAGTATGGTTCTTTTTCTTTCTTAAATTTGGGGTGTTTTAACTTATTTGTAAATCTAAGCTATAATCTTATAACTTCAAAACTTTTATGAAAGGCTTATTCTTTAAAATTTCAATATAATAAATAATATTCAAAGTCATGTTTGTGCAATATGTGTATAGGAAAATAACTATGTCGTCAGAAGAAAAAAGTGACCTAGAAAATTATCAATGTTAGATATTAATGTATGAGATAAGTAGCAATTAAGCAAAACCTCCTTATGTTTCTCAACCATGTTTAAAAATCCTTTCGCTGCAAGCTCCTTTGACTCTTAGATTGGTGAGATCAAATGCTAAGGAAATAATAGACTGCCTTGATTGGGGAAAGTTGTCGAAAGAATGCGAACTTATAGAGATGGATTTAGGAGGCATCAAGACGAATGAATTGCCAAACACTTTGTGCGAACTACATTCTTTCTAGAAAATAAATTTGAGTCACTACAAGAATTTGAAGAATTTGCCAAAATCCTTTGGGAAACTCCAATGTTTGAGGGCTCTGGATCTAAGTCACTGTGATGTTTTACAAGACTTGTCAGCATATTTTGGATGGCTGAGCTCTCTTGAGAAGGTTAGCTTTTCCCTTTTGCAGGGAATTAAAGCATCTTCCAGACAGTATAGTTTGCTGAGCTCCGTGAAGGAAACATAGTTTTCATATTGCAAAAGTATATAGACTTCCAAAAAGCTTGGTGAATTTGTCCACACTGCAAGTGTTGAAATTGAGAGGATGCAATCGTCCATTGGAACTGCCTAAAGAGTTTGAAAGCTTAGCTCTGAAGGAGTTGCATTTGGAGTCTTACAAGCAACTAAAGGCACTTCATGCTGTAAAATCCCCATCTTAGGCACAATTTTTTTTTTATCAATGCACAACTACCAACTTAACCAATCAAACATATTCCATGCAAATTAGAAGTGTTAATTACAATAGCTCTGCATTCACCATGGTGGCAACAGAACCAACACCTCTACTTCTATGCTTACACACAAACTTGTGGTAAGGTCCCAAGGACAAGGTCTTTCCTAGACCTACAACCTAAGCCTCGAGGGTTTGTGATGACCCCGCCTATGTATCCCCTCGTGGGAATCAGAGGCTTCGTAGTTCACCCCACAATGATAGAGGGAGTTCAATATCACCTCTTATATGAGATCTATGATCTCGCATTTAACCCATAACTATTATTTTAGTATGTGTAAGCTATCAACATAGTCAATTAGAATATAATGATAATAATTTTGCCATCAAGTGTTGGGTCCATACCAAGCATTAGTGTACAACATTTCACAATAATCACTAGGGGAATATCATAACATAATCCAAAAGATCATATACAATGATTGCCACAAGCATACCTCCATATTCACAAGTTGATTAGCTCATACATAGTACAAGTATAATAGTGGTTGGATCATACACAAATCACAAGTATAACAATGAATGGATCATATACAGATCACAAGTATAACAATGATTGGAATGTACTTAGATCACAAGTATAACAATTGTTATCTCATTCACATATCACAATTACATTAGTGATTGGCTCCAGCATCTATCACAAATACATAGTGACAAGCTCTAACATACATCACATATACATAGTAATGAGCTCCACCATACGTCACAAATATACAATAACAAGCTCCAACATACATCACTAATACATAGTGAGGAGCTCCTACATATATCACATGCACAATGGCAAGCTTCTACATTCATCACATACACATAGTGATGAGCTCCAACATGCATCACATCCATAATGACTGATTAACACATCACAATGGCTAACACATGTCCATAATGCATCCCAGATAAAAAGAATATCGGTGCATTGCACACTACACCGTGGGTCCTATCCTTTCCTTCGGTCTTCTGCACTATTGGACAAATGGAAAAAGGATTCAATGCATCGCATACTACACCGCAGGTTCGTCCACCATCCCAAGGGTTTCCCCAAGTAGTGAACCTACCAAACCTGGTGGATTCCGACTTCAATCACCTGTAGGCCACCAACGACAAGTTTTTCCACCCAATAAGAAGTAGCTCTCGACATATACCACCTTGTGACCTTAGTGGTATTATCAGCTATCTTCTCCACAATCTTGGGTAACACTGGCCTCGGTCACTTTTGTGCCCTCAATGACAGCCAGTTAACCCCCTCGATACAACGATTAGCCTCGAATTACCATTACCCGCATGGATGGGTCCCCACCCATGCAATCGTTATCGTATCTTAATTATAATCAGGGTAGTCTACTACCTTCACCTTTGTGAACTAGGTGAATGTTGATTAATCTCTAACAGTAGCCAAGACATCGATCACTGGCACGGTCCAATGACTGTCTGTCACTGCTCAAATATCTCGGAGGTTCACACTTGGGCAGGTCATACATAACATGAAACACAATCACAGTCAACATATATACGGGCCTATACATAAAGACCTCTAAATATGGAGTCAATTTCTACAACACATAAGGTCACATGGAACCAACATGTGATGGACTTTGCCAAACTTAAACATATATTTAATTACCAATTATAAGTAATTAAATTGCATACTTTATTTACTATTCAAAACACATCATGCATTAAATACAAGTTATTAAATTCCCTTAACTCATTTCATACCCATTTGATACCCATTTTAGCCTCAAATTGAAGCTTATGGAGGAGGAAAGGTCCAACCAATTAGAAACAACCCCAACCCTTGGAGTTATCCCCCCCTAGACCTTCCCCTTATGAACTTGAAGTTACAGGGGCATCCTTCGCCCAAGGACTACCTACGTTCCCGCTTCCAAATAGGTCAAAGTCACATGTAGTTCTCCTTACAAGGTGTCTCAAAGGACCTACACACATGTTTCCCATAATCAAGGTTTTGCTAACCCTTCCACTGAAAGGTATAGAGGTCTTTGATCAAACTCCACCCCTCTTATTTATAACCCAATTTGCACATCTCGAATCTCTTATAGGTTCATCTCATTGACTTAGGGGCTAGGATTATTAATTAATAAGAAATTATCTTTGGACCTATATGATCACATTGTGACCATTAATGTATAACTCTCCCTCTACTCTGACTTTCAAGAGTAATTCCAATTCAACTCCTCATGTTAAGATAAGTAAGGGGTCAACGAAGGAACTTTATAACATCTCTATAGTTTTCAGCTAAGAATGAAAAGCCATAGTAAGATGGAAAGATATAATAGTCTTAAGGATGTATGCTCGATTTCCATTCTTAGTTGACCAACATTATTATGTATAATAATTATCCAACTTGGAAGCTTACTGGACACATACTCCCCAATGTAGGAGTATGCAATGGTTTAGAGTTTCCCACAAGGGATGAAATTCTACGTTTATTATTATTGCCCACACATATGATATTTAATGTATAATCTATGTTGAGGCCAATAAGATAGAGGGTTACAATTATATTCAAATCAACTTATCTTAATACCCACTTCATATCCAATCTTATCAAACAGAAGACAAGTTTTGTTATTACCTATTTCATATCCAATAAGGTTCCTTTAAGTGATTCCCAATAGGAGGCAATATATAATACCAAGCAAGGAAATCCATACTGGTTCCCAATTTCATAAGCTATAATTATAACACTTCAGTATAAGTTCATCGAAAACTCTAACTTCGCGCAATCGTGCAGAGTGCAAATTAGGTCCGATTTCAAAAAAAAAAAATTGGGCTTCTTCGTAAGCGAGTTAGGACCTTAAAAAGAAAAATTTGGCTTTTGGGTATTTAAAACGTGCCTTGTGGAAACCGTAAAGCAAAAGGTGCTCAAAAAGGGTGTTTTTAAACCTCTGTCCCTTACATCTTTACCACTTCGCCAGTACCTGTTCATTTAGACAACCAATAAAAAAACCACAAAAATTTAAGGTGTTTTCAATAGTTTTCAATGTGTTTTAATTTTTTTGGTCAACTACACATTCAGTAGTGAACATATATTGGTGTAATTTGTAAATTTTTATTGGCATAATTAAAACAATGTAATGACTAAAATGTAAACGGTTATTGGGGGGTGAGGTGAACAAGGAGTAAACAGCAATTGAATCATGAACGGCAATTGGGAGTTTTCCCCGAGTGCAGAATTAAACACTATTTTTAGGAAGTAACACTATGGGATGAGTCTACTTAGCTTCTCCGGCATGTATCGTTTCAATAAATCCACAAGTATCCCCAATTTCTTCAAATTTGCCCTCCGTCTTTGAAAAATGAACTCCGGCATACACGGAGGATGCTGTCAAGGGTTATGGAGTCTGGCCCGGGGCGTGACATTCTTATGGATAGCCTCAATACCATGCGCAGCTGGCAGATTGCCTTCCCCAAACTCGTCTAAGCTCTACATGCCTTCTCTTGCGCTATCTCAACGTCTAATGAAATTCCTCCATCATTAAGCTCTGAATGATGTACCTAGACTTTTGGGAAGCTCCATTTGGGCGTAGGTAGGGGGGGTGCCAACAAGATTGGGAAAACATGGCTTTCTACCTGCTCGATTTCATGTGTTTTCCTCTACACCCGTCTCTCAACGTCATCTTGCTCTTTTCTTCCCTATCAATCCGAATCGCTCACATCCTCTCCCAAAAAACTTATATTATTCCTCCATATTTAATCTTGAGGATGTCCACTGCCCATTCACGAGCTCCCCTTAGAAACCTAATGCTTGGCTCACGAAGAAAATGACAGCAACAAAACAGAGAAGGATGAGATCATTATTGAACTTCTGTGGTGTTTGATTGCTCTTTTCACTCCCCTTTCAGCGCCGGCATAGAGGATACTGGCACGTTTGTGGAAATTTTAGCATTATATTTGCCAATTGCATTTTCTTGAGACTGCACCTTTCTGTCTCTGCATTCGTTGTCTCACGCATTATCTTCTATCCCTGTTCTCTACACCCCAAATTCCCACCTTACTCGGCATTCCTCCATCTTGTCTCCCATGTATTTCCTCTGTTGCTCACATTTTGGAAATACCTTCTCCACACCTTACCTTGCTCTTGTCTTCTACGCATTTCCTCGGCCTTCCTCCCCTATGAGTGCCATTTCCCTGAGTTCCCTCCCTCTGACTGCTCGTTCCCCTTATTTTTCTTCCCGAACACTTGTGTATCTCCCCAGAAGGGGTCGCGAGGGTTTTTTTTTTTTCAATGACTCATTGACCTTTTTTTCCACATGGCTTCAATATTTCCACCGTTCATGGACAGGGGTGCCATGCCTATTAATTGCATGAACACCCACTTTGTTTCATCCACGCCATGCCCTCTTTGACTGCGTAGCCCTGCCCAACATACCAGCACCATTCCCATTTAATTTGAGGTGTCTCTTGCTGTGAGGGATAGATGGCTCCATATTTATAACAATCTTATGCTTGTTGACCATGCCCCACGTGAAAGGCGTCCTTCTGACCGGGATGTGACACATGCAAAATGCTTAAGCCATGATGTTGAATTAGGTTGTGGCTAATGCTTTGCCATCTTTTACTGGGATAACTCCCAAGAATAGCGTGTTCATCTTCACCTCTCATAGATGGAATTTATCTTCATCAATCTTTTCTACCATCTTGATTTGTTCATCTATTTGACCAATCATTTCAAAAATAAATAAAAAAATAATACCCACATGAAAAAAAAAGTAATATCCACATGAAAAAATCTTTATTTTAGAGTGATTGTTTTGTATATAAATATATATAAAAATAGACTTCAGTAATTATATTATAAATTAAAAATTAATTAATTAAAATAAAAAATAAAAATTAATTGTAAGAAAACTAAACACATTCTCACTAATTTAACACGATTAATCAAATGCATACCTAATTTAAACAACCAATAATAATAACCAAATAAGAGCAATCCATCAAAGTGATAATAGAATTTACTAATACACATCAAAGTGATATAATTACAAACAAGAACAATCCAACTTTCCATTGCAACGACATAATAGCTATATGGCAATGGTTTGGCACTTAACCAAAGCCATATTTTAAAGTTATACTTTCCAAGCCAATTTTATATCAATGGAACTAGCAATTGAAAATAATAGTGGCATAGCCAATGACTTGGCAATTGCTTATTTCCGATGACCATTTCTTTAATTTTGTGGTTCACTCGATAGCTTTGAAGCCATGCTTCATTGCAGCTTCCCAAACAACATCAATTTTATCAACATCAATTGCTCCTACTTCATGATACTCCCACCCTTCCAATAAATGCAAAATTCCTCCAGCATGACATGCATGGACACATCTCCTTGACATTTTGTACTGAAACATCATATATATAACCAAATTAATATCTTCCACATTTAAAACACACATGTTCCTTCCCTTCTTAATATTATCCTTTTTATTAAAATAGTTCCCAAAACTTTACTCTTATTTTTAAAACCTCTTTTACAATATGTTTCTCATTTTACTGATATAAATAACTAAAATTAACCACTCACGTACTATTTTGTATTTTGCATTGTCTATTTGTAAAAGAGAGTGTGGTAAACATCATTATGCATGTGATTTATTAAATTTCAGGTGTGAGTAACTCACTTCACAAGTTGAAAGTTCTTCCGCAGCATCGGGCAATTGCATGCCTACCAATTTTCCATAGGTACAGTCATTCCTCAACTCAAATATTGGTGGTACCACAAACTGATGGAAGTGGGTTCCAGGGGGTGCACATTTCTGCTCCCTGAAGGCAATCCATTTGCCCACGATCCATGTCTGAATTCATGCATATTGATTAGTTTTGTAATGGTTGAAATAAATGCCAAAAAGTCTAAAATCTCAATTCAAGTATTATCAGAAAATAGCTATCATGGAAAATTCAGCTAAAGATCATCGAAAAGGAGAGGAACTATTATATTATTAGGAACAATAGGGGTTTATCAACTGCATGTTTCACACCTATGCAGAATCACCCAAAGAAACTATTTTGTAGCCACAAGAAATATCTATTATAGTTTTGAACTAAGTTTCTAGTGGAGGAAGGATAAGGAAAAGGTAACACAGATTTAGTATCAATCAATTCCGGCACATTATTGAGTTTCAGTTCATATAGATCAATTAAGACTTGAATTTAGGATCTTCTATTTGATTCTCAAGTGCTCTATCAATTGAGATACAGACCTCTCTTTGGTCAACACATTGTCACTCTCAGTGTAGCTTATTTCCAACATCCTCCCTTAAGCCACATTGCAGGTACTTGAGGCTCTTAGTCTGATTCTGATATCATATGTTGAGTTACAACTCATATGAACCGCCTAAGACTCAAACCTAGGACCTTTCATTTGCTGTTGGAGTGCTCTACCAACTGAAACTATTGGCCCCTTCTTTGACCAGTCCATCACCGGTTCAATGTGACTTATTTCCAAAATACACATCAATTCTACTGACAAAATCTTCAAAGCCTTTTATAATGTGTTGTGAGAAAACCATTTAAATATATCCTATCCTTTCATATTGATGGAGTGTGATCTACAACAATGTAAATAAATTACTTAATTTTTCCAAAAACATATTATCATTCGAACTGAAAATCTGATGTACACTATATCTAGATTCTATACCTTGCAATTTTGACCTGCTTCATACTTGGTCACTTGAACTAGTAATTCCTGGAATTCGGGAGGAGCCTCTTTCTGAATTGATTTAAAACGTTCCTCTGAATTTGTAAGCATCTGAAGATTTAAATGAAAAAATATATATTAATAGGAAGAAGAAAAAAATTAGAACCTGAAATATATGGATTGTTGAAGATTTACTATAACTAGAATTTTAGTCATACCAGTACACGGACCCCCTTCCTGCAGAGGTACAAAGCAATGACTCTGCCAAGTTTAGAAGTGGCTCCAGTCAAGAATACCTCTCTAACATGTGGTTTTATTTCCTTGATGACCACAGCTGCTGTTAATGTATTGCCATGAACCACCCTCACTCTCAGATTCGGAAGCCTCTTAACAAATAGAGTTCCTCCACCATTTAGAGCTTCATTCTGGCCAATTCATGGATGCCAAAAATATGTGAGATACAGAAAACATAACTGTAATAAAGACCAGTAATCACAGTGCAACATTTTCCAATGCTTTCATTGATAACCCACTACATGAAATATGAAAGAAGACGATGAATCAAGCACCCTGGATATCGATTAGGACTAATGCACCTTAAAAATCATTCCATCTCACCTCAAGAGCAACAAGTCCTAAAAATTTCTAAGTTCTAACCTTGTTAAGAGCTGCAAGACTAATAACCTTCACACCCATTTTGTCTGCACTCAGTATGGCTTCCTCAATGAGATTGTTGATGCCTTTATGAGCAAAGGGTAGAAAATACTGCAAGTTGCACCATCATAAATCATCAAAAACAAATTACCGTGCACTAGTTCTGAAATAAAGTGTATGGATGATAAAGAAAGGTCCAAACAGCACATATAAAAGCTATGAAGATGCAGAGATATCTAATTAATTTAAGTTATTAACGGCCTTTCATAATGATCAAACAGTTTAACAGTTAAAGATATTTTTTTCCATTTTAAAATACTGTAATAATTTACTTACTTTTATATGTGAATGATGTAATAGGTGGACAAATAAGCAGTCATTTTTTAACGTAGAAGGTCCGGGATTGATTCCTTATACACTTTGTTACATTTTTCCAGTTAAAAGCATGGAATCATTTGATCTTTTAGGATTTAAAATTATACAGTGACAAGTACCATGAGGTGGAAAAAACTGCTACAGATTGGAATCTAATTTTTGAAAATTGAATTTTTTAATTTTTGAATTCACAAATTTTCAACTATTGTTTGTGGGTGAGGCTAGAAATTTCTCTATAACAATTTCAGAATTTTTTATCCACGTTGACATCATTAAAAGACACTCATTGAATTTTTTTATTTTTTTTAAATTATATTAATGGTTACCATACAGCATTGTTTTCTTAAAACAAATATAGAACTACTAGATTCCTAAATATTCTCACCTAAATTTTTTAGGTTAACTGCTACTATAAAATTCATGAAACCACATAATTATAATAAAGTCCTAATTTTTCAAGAGCACTTGCTGAGAAATTTCAGTTAGCCCCCTACATGAAACCATTGCCGAAGCAAAAAGGTTCTGGGGACACTATCAATGGACTGACTAAAGCCCCAGAATTGTGTGAGGGAAGAGTGTATAGAAGACTTGAACCTGTGAATTACTGCACCTTTTCAAATTATACACTAAATTGACTCAGTTGAACTTTTCCCAAAAAAATTCGAATTTTGGATCATAATAAATATTATCAACTCACTCATTCTTGTGTAAGGAAATGCATAGAGGCATTAATATCGCTGCATGTAATGGCTCTAGGTAATCAAAGAGCTTATTCAGCCCCTCCAAATTGGTAATATTCTTAAACAAAAACCAACCAAGAAAATATTTGGAACGAGGCTTTATGATATTAATTTTACCTGGAATCCGAACCTGGGAATAACCCAGGTCTGACAAAGGTATCCTTTCAACTTGTTATCAGTATTCACAAATGGTTTTGCCCAAATCCACATTACAAACATGAATGGTATGACCACCGGCCACAAGGGCCAAAGAAACCACCATGAACTAAAAGGTGAGGCAGTGAATCCTCTGAGGAGAAAGCGTACGTGAAGGGACGAAAGCACATCCACAATGTGCGCCAGGAATACAAATTCTGGAACCCTATTAACTTCCCCTGCTTAACAAGTTGTATAACATATATTCATGATTTTGCTCCACAAGAGTAAAATACAATCACTACAATTACGTGAAGTGTAATGGAATTTAAAGAGACTTACCTGCAGACACGGATCGTTGGAGATCCCATGATTTTGAGTTCAATGTGCCCCAAAGAAGGTCATAAAGTGGCATAAATAGGCAATAATTTGTACCCATTTCTGTGTGATGAAGACTGTGGTACCTGCAAAAAGTGTATATATGCATCAACGATTTGAGATTTCCAATTGACCGTTTCCAATATACCAAGTATTTTTATGAGGACAGCATCCAAATAAGATTGAAGACAATGCTCACACCTAGCGAAGAACTTAATAGTATAGAAACGTAAATAGTATGAGATTTAATCATTGCATGTATATAGTTTGAAAATATATCTGTAGCTGCATAGTAATCATATAGTGAAAATTTCAGTAATGCGATATAGAACCTAAAAATAACCCATATAAAACTATACTCGCTTAGCAGAAATTTCAACATATCATGTGTTTGCTACGCCATAAAAATAAATTTATCTACTTAAATTGTGGGTAAGTAATAGGGGTAGGTATCAGAAATTTCATATTTTCAGAGTACACGATTGCTGAAAAACTTATTGAAAACATCACACTTAATTAATCATCCGTGTGATTCATATGCCATGAAGGGCGGGCTTGACCAACGGAAAAGGAGCGAGGACTGATGGACCGAAGGAAGAAGGGAGAGAAATGCTAGAAATGATTTGGGAGACCACTGTTCTCTCATAAAAAACCATAAAGAATAATAGAACTGAAATCTAATACAATAAGTTAAGAGAGGCATTGTACAAAAAGACTAAACAATCAAAGAACTGAATCTAATATAATAAGTAAATGAATGAATAAAAGATTTTTAATAAGGTTCATGAAATTTAAGAATAGCACACAACTCTCTAGTATCAAAGTTTTAAAAAGTTTGTAATTTCCTTTGGAAATCAGATTTTCTGCAGTGAATTTTGATCAAGATGTTTACAGTTTTGTCCAGCCTTGTCTTCTCAAACAAGGTGTCTTCATAATTGATATGGACGTTGCTGTTCGTTGAACACTCCACAATGAAGTGTCATTCTATCTCCACCACTTCCTTGTTACAAAATCAACAACTTCTTTATGTAACTTGTCCTTAATAAGAGGTTAAAAGCAACCAAAGAAGAGAGAAAACCTTAATAAGAGGTTAAAGCAACCAAAGAAAAGAGAGAAAAGGACTGCTCCACCAAGCAAAGAACCGTAAGATCTGCTCAGGATAAAATTTGCTTTCTACACATTTAATGCACTGAACATTTATTGACTCATGAAATCGAAAGAATGGAATATAGGGACTATCATTGGTTTGAACCCTAGGTAGACATGACTCCCTATTCCTAGCTCCCGTCAGACCTGCAAGTGTTTAGATCGAACATTAAATACAGAATAAATAACACTGCAAGAGTTTAAATGGGACATTCCGTGCACAATTTTAACTCTGCAAGCGTTAATATGGAAAATTAAATACACATGCTGGATTTTAATCTTAGTCAATCTTACGTGGGAGTGTAGATGGGATATCTGAGCATAGGAAAGTAACGGAAAAGGGATTCAGGCACCATTTCCACGTTACAGTGGCCCATAAATCTAAGCGAGTCAAAGAGCAGACAATAAATATAGATCATGGCCATTGATGCTTCTCCCATCAGCCCTGCTCCT
>VDFB02376309.1:0-10572 GCA_007258455.2 Sequoia sempervirens | reverse complement strand
ATTTGTGCCTATTGTTAAAATGACGTTTTTCATTGCTGCTCTTTTACCTCATGTCAAAATGTAAATTAAATTTGGATTCCATGTGGAAATGTTATAATATGATCTGGGTATTTGTCCAATTTTTAATCCGGACATTTTTATTTTTCATATTTTTGCACAACGTTGCCTTAAATGACATTTTTTGGTACAACACCACATTATGGGTCTGAAAATCAAAAATTGATGGTGGATTCCAACTTGGAACACCAAAATCTGAACTGGGTCTCTGTCTGATTTCTAATCTGGACATTTTGAAATTTTATGTAATTTCATGCCTCTTCATGATTGAAATCAACTATTTGAATGATTAGCAGCAATGTTTGTTTGAATGGTTTTAAAAATATTTTGTGATGGATTTTTTGGCTTTTCCTCTATTTCACTTTTTTTATTGGATTCCTCATTTGGATAGATGAGAAGGCCTATCCGTTTGCAGGGCGTTGAGTTATCCGTCTACAGGGCATTGATTCAGGCATGTTTGAGTCTTACTCGTTTGAATGAGAGATATACTTGATTCCATGTGGTGCCATTCCTTCGAGCACACATGATGACATTTCACCCAGTTTTCACTCTTGCACCTCGTACCTTAGTAGTCATGAGTAGTACCTAGCATGTTAATGTATGTGCATCTTCTTGTTGTGACATTGGCTTAATGTAGTGTATTCCATGTTTGCTTCGTGTTCAATGTGAGTGTTGGCCATATGTTACCCTTGCCCTATTTTCTACTTGGGCCTTGTGACTACTTTTGAGCACAGTGGGGTGGCCTCTTTTGAGTCCACATGGTCGGGAGGCATTGCCACCGCCATTGGGGACCGATGTACATGTTTTGGAGCATCAAATGGAGGTGTTCTCTCTTGTTCATGATTTATTTGATGATGTTTTTATTCTTAGTTATGCCTTTATATCTACGTGCATTCATTTATGTATATTGTACTCCCTTTGAAAGAAAATATGTAAACTTATAAATTAATGAGAAGAAATGTGATGTTTTCCATTTAATTTATGAGTTCCGGTGTTGGTATCAGACTTGCTTGTATATTTGATTATCATAATGGCCCTTCTTCATCATTTTCCATGCAAAAATCAGTGTATTGGTTGTATTTTTCCTTGTGTTGCAGTTGCAAAGGTTCCTGAGCATCGTCGCCCTTTGTTAATGTCTTGTGTTGCAGCTGCAAAAGTTCTGAAGCATTGCCACTTTCTTTTTTTGGTCTTTCTTGTTGTTGCTTAAGTTCCGGAGTAGCACTGCCAAAGGTTCCGGAGCAGCACTGAAGGTTCCAAAGCAGCACTGCCAAAGGTTCCGGAGCTGAGCTGGAAGTTTCGGCGCCGATCTGGAAGTTCCGGAGCCGAGCTAGAAGTACTGGCGCCGAGCTGGAAGTTCTGGAGCTGAGCGGGAAGTTCAGGAGCTGCGCTGCAAGTTCTGGAGCAGCGCTGTTAAGGTTCTAGAGCAGTGCTGCTAAGGTTCCAGAGCATCTTCCCTGGAGCTATTTTATTTGTTCTATTCCATTTTTTTCTTTGGAGGGTAGATTAATCCTCTCCTTGGGGTTATGTTAGGACATGCTTGGCTATGTTTGTGATTGTTATATCGTATTGTAATATATTTTTATGTAAGTTATTCTTTATGTTATCAATAAAAAAATTCTTGTCCTCTTTTGGCTCTTACCCTTCGAGGTTTGCAATGCAGAATGTTACATCTGGTATCAGAGCCCATGTTGACACACTGGGAGCTCTGGAATACTTGAGCTTTCTATGTTTTGTTGTGTTTTGTGTGTGTGGCATGAGCTTGTTATAGTGTTTTCATAGTCTTATTTTTTTGCTTTCATTCCTTAGTATGATGTATAGATCATGCTTATGATGATCTATTTTAATGTGTCCCTTGTTTCTTTGGGATGCCCCTAAGGGCAAAGCCAGAGGCAAAGCTAGAGGTGGAACCCATGTTACAGCACTGGGATTACTGCTTATGATTGTTACTTTCTTGGGTGTTGTGCGTGGTGGATGGAAACAAGTGATGTTGTTTCCCACCCCTTGCATGCCTTGTTGATGAATGCTTTTGTGAGGGTTAGTTAGACCCTTGAGCCTACCAAGAAGGGTGTTCTGATTGGTCTCCTTCTTAATGTGTGGCTCTTTCATTATGTAAAGTGTTGTGACCCTTGAGTGGTCCCTGAGTGTAGTTGTAGGCCATGTGGTTATAGTGTGCTTGATGTGTGTGTGTTCCAAGTGCTTGTTATGGCGAGATAGTCATAGGACCTCATGATTTGAGTGCCTTAGTATGACATTTTTGAGGGTTGAGTTCCTAACCTTGGCTTGTGTTGTGGAGAAATGATGCCTCCTAGGTCTTGCCTTACCCTACGGGATTAGAGTGATTCCCTTGGTTGAGAGTCTCCCGAGGTTGAGATCGATTGTTTTCCTATATCTTGTGTTGTGGGTGGGCATGTTGGACCTTAGTTGTTGGTGGGTTGCAGAGTGACATGTGTTGTCTAAAAT
Source organism: Sequoia sempervirens (assembly GCA_007258455.2). Classification (NCBI taxonomy): domain Eukaryota; kingdom Viridiplantae; phylum Streptophyta; class Pinopsida; order Cupressales; family Cupressaceae; genus Sequoia; species Sequoia sempervirens. The sequence goes on along the minus strand of VDFB02376309.1, from coordinate 8,055 downwards.
TATCCCTTGCTTGGTTTCTTAGTTCATGCTATTGGAAGGTCTATGTCGACCTTGAGGGGGTGCCAAGAGTTTCTTTTTGTGTATATTCTCCTTCTTGAGTCGTGTTTGTTTCATTACCATACAGAAGCTTTTCGGTGCATGTCTTCTTGTGCTTTACCTCATTGTGCAAGTGATTGCTTGATTGACTCTATGTGGTTTCAGAGCTACTTTTGCATGTTATATTGTATTGAAATTATGAAATATGGTAATAGAAAATGAATGATCATGTTGTTAGTTCATAGATATTGTGTATACTCTCATATGTTTGATGCAATTGTGTGAAAGTGATTGTGTGATGATGAAACCTTGTTGGAATTAGTGTATTATGGTGTAAATCTCTCTCTCTCTCTCTCTCTCTCTCTCTCTCTCTCTTCTCATTGGTTTAATGAAGATGTCTATCTTTGAATGTGTGGTGTATTGAAATCATGTAGATGTTAACTTATCGTACTTGGATTCAAAATGCAAAATGTTAAATGAATGTTGAAGTGATAATGTTGCTTACCTCTTCTTGAGTAAACCATTGTAATGATATTGCACTATGTGTGGGAAATAAATGTGGATAACATATGTGTGTAGTAAGGTGATTTACCAGTTAATAAAAGTGAATGTGAATGTGAGAGTTATCATGGTATTGTTGATTTACTCCATGTAGCACTATGATGTATTGTATGGATGTTGGGAGTACATGTTCTTGGAAAGTTGTATTGATGTTGCATAATTAGAGGTGGATAATGGCTTTATTTTGGTAGGAGGAAATTGGAAAAAGGTGCTCCATGTTATTTGAACATCCTGTGTTAGTGCACATGTTGAGTGTTGTGAATACCCTGTGCTTGTTTTGTGTGCCCATGGGATGGTGAGACTGTGTACCCATCCATGGAGGATATGTTGTATTTGGGGTGTGGGATTAACCATACCATTATGTGTGCTTGTATGTTTGTTACTTGATTGAGGACCGACCCATGTGTGGTTAAAATATATATATATATATATTAAGAGTAACCAAAAGTTGGTTTCATAGAATCTCTTCTCTTGGTTCTCTAGTCCCTCAATCCGTGATGGGGTAGTAGCAGCCACAAAGCTCCTTGGGTGGAGTGTGCAGTGTACGCATGTTGCAGCACAGAGCATCTTCAACTCAACCAATCCCGAGCAAAGTACTCACTACTTCCCCTTATGATGGATTAGGGTACTTGATCCACATGTGCTAGCCTAATCCCATAGTTTTGTATACAACAACATTGGTTTGTTAGTATTTACTGGCTGTCCATAGAGACATTGAGCTGGTATTAGTGAGTCGACCTCGTCCACATGAGAGGTGAGACTTATGTAGCCCCATATTGATATACTCATATATGCACTATTTATTCCATATCTACACGTGTTCTACTATGATGCCACACCCCACTGATGTTCCGACATAGGGTTGGTGATGATGCCATGTATACCTCTGGCTACGGTGAGTACCTGCGTGTGCCCTTTCCACGAGGTATTGCTATGTGGGGTGTGTTATGCATGTGTCTACTTCCGCGGAGCCACAGACACACTGCCATGTGGTGTACAACAAGTACGTGCCTTCTCCGGCTAGAAAATGACCATGTCGTGTTGAGACGCGATGTAGGATGGGACGAGGTGCACATTCCATGCGGATAGCCAAGCAGAGCGTGGGCCACTTGGTGAGTCCATGCCATGTGATGATGCGATGTGAGGTGTAGCTGAGGAGTACACTTCATGCCATGTGGTTGGTGTGTTCACTTCGCCACACATGAGGGGCTATTGCGATAGTTAGACATTGTTCCCTCCTTCCTCGTTTGGTGGCTAGTTTAGTCACATAGTTATGTATTGTACCATTTTAGAGATTGTGAATCTTCTCTTGGTTATTGATGGATTTCATTTGACTTTGAAGACCGGCAAAGTTTTGGTTTATCTTGTTTGTGATGGTTTAGCCATAGATTGTGAAATTTCTTTGCTCGTAGCCCTCGAGGTTACACATGATTTAGTGTTGAAATTGAGCACATTTCTTGCTTTATTGCTGCAATTGGATCTTTATTTGATAATTATTTATGATATTTGGTAGCTAAACTAGTTTTCTATTTGTTGTTTTCAAATGTTGGTCTAGTGTTGTAATGTGATTCCTCATCGAGAACGGGAGAGTTAGACTCGATTGAGTGTATACGAGGAAGCAAACGTAGGGAACCTTGAGGATGGGGGTATGTGAGGCTGTTATATAGCTAGGACCCACTACCCACCTATGTGTGATGACGATCTCTTGGGGGCTAACCACCTTATTCAACAAGAGATAGGTCATTGTGGTCTTGTTTGGATGGTCTCACCGTGTGTGTGTGGCCTAACACCATCAAACCACTGAGTGTGAGGTATGGATTATGTGAGATGAATATTGGCTTTTGACTCATGGATTATGTATCATGGATTAGTATGCTGCTTACCAGTGTCATGATGGACCCTTGTGTAGCCTTGTGATGTGATTCCCAATGATGTAAGTATGTATGTATGCATAAATGCATATTTCATCTTGGATATGGCTTCATATGAAAAGTTCTAAAGACGGTTTATTATGCTGTAGAAAGTATAAATTGTTACATTTTGCTGAAAATGATGCCAAATATGTTCTCATGTGTGAGATTGGAAATGTGTAGAAAACAAATATTGCTGCAAATTATGGTATTTTGGAAAGATTGGAGTGCTTATGAATCTTCTTTACCCTTTTCTTTGTGGAGTTAAGGTGTCTCTTAACCTATCCTTGGATGAATGTGAATGTTTAAATAAATGCTTATGATGAGGATTGTGGCATTTGTGATGTTAGTAAGATTAATCATACTATTTTGTTTCATGTTGGGACTTTATGAGTAAGGCATATGTAATCATATTGATAGTGATTCTTAGAAAAGTGAATGATATATGGATGTCCTCTTTATTTCCTTTAGTGATGAATGATGTATATTATATTCCTTATCCTTGGGATGAAGTACAATCGTTTAATATTGATTATTATATTTTGAGTACTAATGTGTGCCATGGCTGCATATTGAGTTTACATGACTTCTAGGAGTAAGTCAAATCTTAGGGAGGGAGGATGCAACACCTCTCTAACTTCAACCTAGGTAAGCTAGCATTCTGATTTTGATCTGATATTTTAAATGTTAAATGTTATTATAATGAGGTTAGATATTGTTGATCAAGTGAAAGGTTATCATGATTAGCTATGATGGTGCAACTAATTGATATATATATATATATATATATATATATGGTAGCTAACTATAGGCAGGATGTAGTATGTGCTTCGGTTATGTATATATGTATATGCACAGGTACTATGTTGTGTGTATGTTACAGGTACTAGGTACTGACTCCACCTGGCTTCACAAGTCTGAGCGTACCTTCCCCGATGGTGGTTACTGGAGGTAGTCACAAACCAAATGTCCCCTACCCTAGCCCACTATACCCTGTTAGGGCAGTGTTTTCCTTATTGATGTCTTACCGTCTGGTTACCTAATGGTAACTTTTGGAGCACCTTTCCGCCGCAAGTTCTAGTGCACCTTTTTGCTGTATGTGGGTTACTAGTATGTCATTGTTATGGTTTTCGTGAATCTCTTATATGGCTATTAATTTTGGTTGTCGGTGTTATGATGCATTTTCGTTGGAATCTTTGGTGATTTTAAATATGGTATTTTATAGTATTTAATTGATGAGAGGTTTAAATGGTTTTACCCATGAGATTTTAAAATATGTTATTTTAAATTATTTTATTGATCATTCGAGAGAATGATATATTTCATTAGAAATTTTAAATGATTTTACTAATCCTTTTGGGGAAGCCATGTGCATTTTAATATTGCTTATTTTTTGATTTTAATTAGTTGTTCCTTTTGGGGGATCTTTAATTCATAATTTTATAAAAATGCTTTGATTCCTTTTGTTGGTTTTGGAGGGGGAAAATATAAAAAAGAGAAAGATAGTTTTATTTGGGGGGAAGAATTTTATTTTTGGAAGAGGGAGAGAAACTGTTGTTTGAGGCAGGGTGAAAGAAAACCTATGAATTTGGGTGATTGAGTGGGGAGATTGAGAAAGTTTTGGGTGAAGAAGATTGTGGGCAGCAAGTTGTTAAAACCAGCGCGCCAGCTCTTGTTGCTTTCTTTTTTGTTTTGGAGCTTGACTGTGCCTTCTTCATTGAGAAAATTCTCTATTTCGGTTTTGGGGCAGTTAGAGGTAATTTTCTGTTGTTCCTCTTCGTTGTTTGGCTGGTAAACTTTCCTCCATATCTAGGTTTGTTATTGTCCCATGAGAATATGAGAAACTCCATTATGTTTTGTTTTGCATTGTTGGAGTTGAATACTGGTTTGTTTAATTGGTTATTGCTACTGTGTGGGGGTTTTTGTGTGATTGAATTTGTAGATCTCTAGCAACTTGATGTGGGCTTATGAAAGAAATATGTTTTGGGATTTGTTTGATTATTTTTCTTTTGCCCAAATTTATATAAAAAAAAATTGTGTTTTCTTATGCTGCTCGTTACCCTCCTAATAAAAAATAAAATTGAGGGTGGAATTCATGTTGGGATGCCATTACCTCAACTGGGTTTTAATAGATTTGAAATCTGGGCACTTTTAAATTTCTGTGTTTTTTGCTTGCCTTGTGTGGAAGAATGACGTTTTTCAGTACAACCCTTCATTCTGGCCCTAGACTCAAAAATCAAAGGTGAATTTTGACTTGAAACGCCCAAATCCAAACTAGGTCGGGATTAGATTGGTGATCTGGGCACTTTCATTTTTGCCCAAATTTGTGCCCTCTTTCTAAATGACATTTTTTGTTTGCTGCTCCTTTACTATCTAATAAAAATGTAAAATAAAATTGTATTCCCTGTAGAAATGTCAAAATACGAACTGTTTCTTTGTCCGATTTTTAATCCAGACACTTTCATTTTTCACGGTTTTGCCTGGCCTTGCTTTAAATGGCGTTTTCCAGTAAAACACCTCACTATGTGTTTGAAATTCAAAGATTGATGGTGGATTGCAACTTGGAACACTAAAATTTGAACTGGATCTCTGCCCAATTTCTAATCTAGACAGTTTGAAATTTTATCTAATTTCATGCCTCTTCGTCATGATTGAAATCAACTTTTTGAATGATTAGTAGTAATGTTTGTTTGAATTGTTTTAAAAATATTTTGTGATGGATTTTGTGGCTTTTCCTCTCTTTCACTTTTGTTATTGGATTCCTCGTTTGGATAGACGAGAAGGCCTATCCGTCTGTAGGGTGTTGATTCGGGCATGTTTGAGTTTTACTCATCCATAGGAGAGATGTACTTGATTCCATGTGGTGCCATTCCTTTGAGCACACATGATGACATTTCACCCAGTCCATACTCTTGCACCTCATACCTTAGCAGTCGTAAACAGTACCCAGCTTGTTTATGTATGTTCATCTTCTTGTTGTGACATTGGCTTAATGTAGTCTATTCCATGTTTGCTCCATGTCTGATGTGAGTGTTGGCCATATGTTACCCTTGCCCTATTTTCTGCTTGGGCCTTATGTCTACCTTTGAGCACGGTGGGGTGGCCTCTTTTGAGTCCACATGGTTGGGACGCGTTGCCACCGCCATTGGGGACTGACGTATAGGTTTTGGAGCATCGAATGGAGGTGTTCTCTCTTGTTCATGATTTATCTGATGATGTTTTTATTCTTGGTTATGTCTTTACATCTACGTGCATTCATTTATGTATATTGTACTCCCTTGAAAGGAAAGATGTAAACTTATAAATTAATGAGAAGAAATGTGATGTTTTCCATTTAATTTATGAGTTTTGGTGTTGGTATCGGACTTGCTTGTATATTTGATTATCATAATGGCCCTTCTTCATCATTTTCCATGCAAAAATTAGTGTATTGGTTGTATTTTTCCTTGTGTTGCAGTTGCAAAGGTTCCAAAGCATCACCGTCCTTTGTTAATGTCTTGTGTTATGGCTGCAAAAGTTCTGGAGCATCACCACTTTCTTTTTTTGGTCTTTGTTGTTGTTGCTTAAGTTCCAGAGTAGCGCTACCAGAGGTTCCGGAGCAGTGCTGAAGGTTCTGAAGTAGCATTGCCAAAGGTTCTGGAGACGAGCTGGAAGTTCTGGAGCTGAGCTAGATGTTCCGGAGCCAAGCTGGAAGTATCGGTGCCGAGCTGGAAGTTCCGGAGCTGAGCGGGAAGTTCTGGAGCTGTGCTGCAAGTTCAAGAGCAGCTCTACAAGTTCCGAAGCAGTGTTGTTAAGGTTCCAGAGTAGCGCTGCTAAGGTTCCGAAGCATCTTCCTTAGAGCTATTTTATTTGTTCTGTTCAATTTTTTTCTTTGGAGGGTAGATTAATCCTCTCCTTGGGGTTATGTTAGGCCATGCTTGGCTATGTTTGTGATTGTTATATTGTATTGTAATCTATTTTTGTGTAAGTTATTCTTTATGTTATCAAAAAAAAATTTCTTGTCCTCTTTTGGCTCTTACCCTTCAGGGTTTGCAATGCAGGATGTTACATTAGGTGTAAAGTACATGGCTCTTAAAATCTTGTATGTGTATTAATGGATTATGACATAATTTGAATCAAATATTGTTGCACAACAACTAAATATTTAGATCTAAAATCGTAGTTTAAATTATATTAAAAAAATATAACTACCAAGTACTTTTTCAACCTAAAATAATAAATTATTAAATATTTCTTATTTTCTATAAATTATTTTACTTACAATACAATCAAAATCAGTTCTATATTCTCTATTATTTTTTCAATATCTAAACACATACAATAAAAAATAATCTTACATAATAATATCATAAAACGTAAAAATAAAAATTATACAGATAAATATGTGATAAGAATTATTTTTTTAAGAATTCATACACATACCAAATGAAATCTTTATACAAACTCAACTCCTAAAATAATTATTCATATGATAAAAATATAAAATCCAATTAAGAATAATGATCTAAAATAACCATCTAAATTCCAAATCGAATAAGAGATAATAAATTAAAACAAAATAAAACAATCCTCAAAAACATAACCACCAACAATGAGCAATCTCAATAGGGACCTACCCAAAATAAAAACTTTCTACTATAAGCACAAAGCACAAACTATAAATGACTACCCAAAAGACTTTCTTTTTAGTTCCTATTTAGATTGATGTTATTACTTGTATTTTTAGTTCTATTTTCTTTTTAAGATTCTCGTTTATGTAAGGCTTTCATTTGGCAAGTCTATGAATTCTTAGATTATACACTATTGCTTTTATAAATGTGATTAATTTTGATGGGATAATTTATTTTTTAGTTCTATTTATATTTTTAATAAATTATGTAAAGTTTGAAAATATTTTTGGTTACAATATTAAAAGTATTGGAAGTAAAATTAGTTACTGAAAAATAAGTAAGATTTTATGTTTTAATCATTTTGAAAAGAATGTTAAATTTTCTGTAGATAAAATCAGTTGGTACATTCCATTCATAAAATAAAATTGTATTTTTCTATAAAATGTATTACTGACAATTATATTTTATTATTTCACACCTCTTTATTTACCACACAATTGAATATTGTTGTAGAATAACTTAACACCTACTACATAATATAAATACTAAGCATGTATGGTATTACTATGATTGCAATACAATTGATATGTAATATTGAGTTGATATGTATTCAAGAATAATATGATTTCATAGATAAATACAAATTAAATTATATAGGTAGACTACCATTTCTATGAAAAATCCATAATAAATTTTGAAGTGTTAAAAATTATATAGGTAAAAACCGTTATTAGAAGAATATAATTTAATTATAGAAGAATACACAAGGCATGGAAGCTTTTGAAAAAAGTTACATAAAGTATACTAATTTAGGTGAATATGCTTAATTAAATATGTTAAGTAGTAGTAGTCATATGGACAATAATCATTAAAGAATATGCCCAAGGATATTGTGCACTTGTATGGACTATAATGAGATTTTAAAACAAATATCTAGA